>CAWUFW010021442.1:0-120660 GCA_963921515.1 Calotriton arnoldi | reverse complement strand
CCATCACTGGTGTGTCCTTGTGTGCGCTCCGCCGTGGCGGCGCTGCGTGCCTCTCCTTTGCAATGCAGCCGTTACTAGTGCCTGACTGTGCCACTTTACTGGCACTCATAGTTTTGTGAGGCCCGCCTCATCATCTCTCTGGTGAGTTCACAATTGCTAACTGCACTAATGCCGCCGGCATTTCAATCAAGCTGCCGCCAGCGCTAGTCCAATCAAATCCTAGCATTTCATCGTTGTGGAATAAAAGCCAGCCTAATCATCCGGTTACGACACTTCTGACTTTTTGGGATAAGAAATGGGCACACTGGCCTCAGCCTAAGCACTCAATGTCAGTGGTACTTAATCACCTCCAACATTTTGACATGGCCTGACTGTCTCTGCTTAGGTTTCGAATCTCACTTACTTCTCTTGGATCACCTGACACTTTCTGGGTCACACAGCTAGACTTAGCATAGAGATCTCATCTGGTTTGCTAGGCTGAACCCTGATCTTGAGGCAATTTGCAACTAGTTTCTTGGTAAATGAGATCCAGTCCCGTGGGTAGAGACTCTTCAAAGTCCTAGATCTCAAAGGGTTTTGTCCTAGTCCTCTTTTAAGTGTCCCTTTCCTCTATTTTCCCGATCCCGACTTTCTCCATAGAAGTTAACGGCGTATCGCGGTTGTGTATTTACACTGCACGCGTCTCCCGTGGGTCCCCTGTGTCACTACCTTGGGTGGTTCCTTGTGGTCCAAGCACTTCTAGAGGCTCTAGGCCTAGTGTCTAGTTCAGTCGTGGTTCGCATACCACTTTATTGGTATATGGTTTGGTACGCCCCTAGGGCTCAAACGTGTATTTGTGCTATTACTGTGATTTAATATCTTATAACTTATGTACTTCGAACTCTAGCCTCATAAAGAGACTAGGGGGGGTGTGTTTAGCAATAAATACATATATTTTGAATATATACCTGGTGTGGTGCTCTTTCATTTGGTCACTCAAGAGATTATAGACTGGTAAAACAAGCTGCTTTACATTCCTTCAAGACTTAGCCTGAAGGCTGCTCTCCATAGCTACCACTAGGATAGCTTTCAATAAGGTTGTCTTTAACCTATCTCCAATAAGGGGTTGTTTGGACTGGTGCAAGGTGCCCACTATAATTAGTGGACAGCATATGCCAGGCCAACTTCTCACACACTGCACTGCCCTAAACCCTGAAACACCACCCCCAGCATGACCCCCTACACTGCCCGAACACCACTGCCCTAAACCCTGAAACACCACCCCCAGCAAGACCCCCTACACTGCCCGAACACCACTGCACTGCCCTAAAACCTGAAACACCAACCCCTGCACGACCACCCCTAACCCTGAAACACCACCCCCTGCACGACCCCCTACACTGCCCGAACACCACTGCACTGCCCTAAACCCAAAACACCACCCCAGCATGACCCCCTACTCTGCCCGAACAGCACTGCTCTGCCCTAAACCCTGAAACACCACCCCCAGCACGACCCCCTACACTGCCCGAACAGCACTGCTCTGCCCTAAACCCTGAAACACCACACCCAGCACGTCCCCCTACACTGCCCGAACACCACTGCACTGCCCTAAACCCTGAAACACCACCCCCAGCACGACCCCCTACACTGCCCGAACACCACTGCACTGCCCTAAACCCTGAAACACCAGCCCCAGCACGACCCCCTACACTGCCCGAACACCACTGCACTGCCCAAAACCCTGAAACACCAGCCCCAGCACGACCACCTACACTGCCCAAACACCACTGCACTGCCCTAAACCCTGAAACACCAGCCCCAGCACGACCCCCTACACTGCCCGAACACCACTGCGCTGCCCTAAACCCTGAAACACCAGCCCCAGCACGACCCCCTACGCTGCCCGAACACCACTGCACTGCCCTAAACCCTGAAACACCAGCCCCAGCACGACCCCTACGCTGCCCGAACACCACTGCACTGCCCTAAACCCTGAAACACCAGCCCCAGCACGACCCCCTACACTGCCCGAACACCACTGCACTGCCCTAAACCCTGAAACACCAGCCCCAGCACGACCCCCTACACTGCCCGAACACCACTGCCCTGCCCTAAACCCTGAAACACCACCCCCAGCACGACCCCCTACAGTACCCAAACACCACTGCACTGCCCTAAACCCTAAAACACTCCCCCCAGCACGACCCCCTACACTGCCCGAACAACACTGTACTGCCCTAAACCCTAAAACACCACCCCCAGCATGACTCCCTACACTGCCCGAACACCACTGCACTGCCCTAAACCCTAAAACACCACCCCCAGCACGACCCCCTACACTGCCCGAACACCACTGCACTGCCCTAAACCCTAAAACACCACCCCCAACACGACCCCCTACATTTCCCGAATACCACTGCACTGCCCTAAACCCTAAAACACCAGCCCCAGCAAGACCCCCTACACTGCCCGAACACCACTGCCCTAAACCCTGAAACACCACCCCAGCACGACCCCCTACACTGCCCGAACACCACTGCACTGCCCTTAACCCTGAAACACCACCCCCAGCACGACCCCCTACACTACCCGAACACCACTGCACTGCCCTAAACCCTAAAACACTCCCCCATCACGACCCCCTACACTACCCAAACACCACTGCACTGCCCTAAACCCTAAAACACTCACCCCAGCACGACCCCCTACACTACCAAAACACCACTGTACTGCCCTAAACCCTAAAACACTCCCCCAGCAGGACCCCCTACACTACCCAAACACCACTGCACTGCCCTAAACCCTAAACACTCCCCCAGCACGACCCCCTACACTACCCAAACACCACTGCACTGCCCTAAACCCTAAAACACTACCCCCAGCACGACCCCCTACACTACCCAAACACCAATGCACTACCCTAAACCCTAAAACACTACCCCAGCATGACCCCCTACACTACCCAAAGACCACTGCACTACCCTAAACCCTAAAACACTACCCCCAGCATGACCCCCTACACTACCCGAACACCACTGCACTACCCTAAACCCTAATACACTCCCCCAGCACGACCCCCTACACAACCCGAACACCACTGCACTACCCTAAACCCTAAAACACTCCCCCAGCACGACCCCCTACACTACCCGAACACCACTGCACTGCCCTAAACCCTAAAACACTCCCCCAGCACGACCCCCTACACTACCCAAACACCCCTGCACTGCCCTAAACCCTAAAACACTCCCCCAGCACGACCCCCTACACTACCCGAACACCACTGCACTGCCCTAAACCCTAAAACACTCCCCCCAGCACGACCCCCTACACTACCAAAACACCACTGCACTGCCCTAAACCCTAAAACACTCCCCCAGCACGACCCCCTACACTACCCAAACACCACTGCACTGCCCTAAACCCTAAAACACTCCCCCAGCACGACCCCCCATACTACCCAAACACCACTGCACTGCCCTAAACCCTAAAACACTACCCCCACAACGACTCCCTACACTACCCAAACACCAATGCACTACCCTAGACCCTAAAACACTACCCCAGCATGACCCCCTACACTACCCAAAGACCACTGTACTACCCTAAACCCTAAAACACTACCCCCGCACGACCCCTACACTACCCAAAGACCACTGCACTACCCTAAACCCTAAAACACGACCCCCTACACTACACAAACACCGCTGCACTACCCTAAACCCTAAAACACTACCCCCAGCACGAACCCCTACACTACACAAACACCACTGCACTGTCCTAAACCCTAAAACACTACCCCCTACACTACACAAACACCACTGCACTACCCTAAACCCTAAAACACTACCCCCAGCACGACCCCCTACACTACCTAAACACCACTACACTACCCTAAACCCTAAAACACTACCCCTAGCAGTACCCCCTACACTACCCAAACACTACTGCACTACCCTAAACCCTAAAACACTACCCCCAGCAGTACCCCCTACACTACCCAAACACCATTGCACTACCCTAAACCCTAAAACACTACCCCCAGCACGACCCCCTACACTACCCAAACACCACTGCACTACCCTAAACCCTAAATGTACCCCCAGCACGACCCCCTACACTACCCAAACACCACTGCACTACCCTAAACTCTAAAACACTACCCCCAGTACGACCCCCTACACTACACCAACACCACTGCACTACCCTAAACCCTAAAACACTACCCCAGCACAACCCCCTACACTACCCAAACACCACTGCACTACCCTAAACCCTAAAACACTACCCCCAGCACGACCCCTACACTACCCGAACACCACTGCACTGCCCTAAACCCTAAATCACTACCCCCAGCACAACCCCCTACACTACACAAACACCACTGCACTACCCTAAACCCTAAATCTACCCCAAGCATGACCCCCTACACTACACAAACATCACTGCACTACCCTAAACCCTAAAACACTACCACCAGAACGACCCCCTACACTACACAAACACCACTGCACTACCCTAAACCCTAAAACACTACCCCCAGCATGACCCCCTACACTACAGAAACACCACTGCACTACCCTAAACCCTGGAAAAGTAACCACCACCCCATGCCCAATTCCCCTTAGCTGTCACTCCTCGTGGTTCCTCTCTCCTCGTGGTTCCTGCTTCATGTCGTCTCTGAGGGGCGGTGCACGTCGTTGTGAGGAAACGGAACAGCCTCTGTTTCCTTACAACGACGTGGATCGTCTACATTT
This sequence comes from Calotriton arnoldi, assembly GCA_963921515.1. Lineage (NCBI taxonomy): Eukaryota > Metazoa > Chordata > Amphibia > Caudata > Salamandridae > Calotriton > Calotriton arnoldi. Next base: position 115,921 of record CAWUFW010021442.1, on the reverse strand, counting down.
TTTTAGAACTCATGGTCATTTACCATACATACCTTTACAACAAAATTTGTTGTAAAGGCATGCGTGGTAAATGACCATGCGTTCTAAAAAAATGCATAGTAATGACTTCGCAATGTACAACGCATGCGTGGTAATGCTTGCGTTGTAATGGTATCGCGAAGTAAAAAAGTCGTTGTAATGGCTGTTTACTGATCGAAGCTGGCCCCTGTTCTTCAGTGAGTCGTTTATTTGATAAATTAGGAGGAAGGAATGTGGTTTTTTTACCGAAAAGTGCATTCCCGGCTGTTGTATTGTGAAAGTGTCCGCGTGGCCTGGTTTCTCTTCCGGTGAGAGAGTGGAAGAGTCTGTTTGGATCTAAAGGGGTTCTGCTGTTGGACGGGGCCGGCGCGACACGTCATCAGAAAACACAGCTAATGGAAAGCATTGTCCCCGAAGTGTGGAGCAGTGCCATGAGAGGTCAACGAGTGTGCGTCCCACAGCAGTATAACCGTACCGCGTGACCCATGTGCCGCCTCCAGTGTACGGAAGGCAGAAGCGGCATCCATCGCAGGTCCTCTTGAAGACCGTTGTAGCACTAATTCTACATTTTGGAACTAGGGCATTTTAACCTTGTTGTTCCTGCCAGATACAAAGAGAAGATCCTGTGTTATTCAGTGCCCTCGTTACCTTTTCTGTGGGTAGTGGTGCTTGTCATTTCGCTGCCCCGCCGGTGCACACGACTGGGCTCCCCACCTCGTGTGCCATCTGCAGGGCCTCTGCACTCGGATCACTGGTTTCGGTTTCTGGAGTGGCAACATAAACAGTTGCTCCCAAAGGACTAGCCTGAACACTTAGGTGAATATCCCCTGCGCCAGCATTCCGCGGAAATTCTTTCCTAGCTCTCCCACGTCGACGACGATGTCATAATAGCAGGGCTCCGCTCGCGACACCGTATTACATCATAGGAGCCATAAGAGGACCTCATCGGCGTGCTGACGTCAGTTCCACCCATTTTTTCCGTGCCACCGAGGTAAACAGGTGGACCGACACATTTTCACATGTATACATAGTATACTAAATATATATATATATATATATATATATATATATATATATATATATATATACAAATGCATAACCAATAAAGGCATAAAGAAATAGCAACAGATCAAGCATTTCTCACTATTAAAACATAAGCATGATTAAGACATATTAAAAACATTCATGCCAAACAGTAAAAGCATCTTTTTGGTAGAAACAGGTGGACAACGGGGAGGCGGGTGGGACAGTGAGGAATCCACAGTCAGATACTGTAGCCACCAGAAAAAGCGTTACCGAAGGTAAGTAACTTGCTCTTCTGATGGATACTTCTGCCTGTTGATTCCTCACCTTTTGAATAGAATCCTCAAGCCGTACCTCACCCGGAGGAGGGAGTCCACCTGACTAGACCAAAAAATCTTGCAAAACAGATCGAGCAAAATGGCCATCCCTCCTAACCTCCGAATCCAATAATAATCGAATAATTTTTAGTCGAAATTATATTGAAAATAATACTTTAAAATTATTTTTCTTAATAAATTTAGACAAACACTTAAAGGAAAACTTTTATTTATAATTAATTTAAAGATATTTCATACTTTACAAATTACGCCGAAGTCGCGACCCCAGTGCAACTTTTCAAAATGGCTACCGGAATGCGCGCAGCCATCGTGTAGGGTGCGCGAAGGGTGCGCGACTTCTGTATAATATTAAAAAAAAAAAGAATGAATATAGTTTTCCTAACTAAAAATTATTCACAATTTTTTTAAATATATATATATGTATATATATATATATATATATATATATATATATATATATATATATATATATATTATCTACTGGCGGTCGCCAGTGGATAGTTATAGTTACAACCTATTATCCATAGGAAATCCGCGACATTCTATTTGAAATAACTCTCTTGCCGGTTGACGTATCTTCGCAAAATTTTCAAACTTTATGGCCCGCTCCGGTCCGCTCCTACCCTGAAAGTCTCGGGAGGATTCGTCAAGCGGGGGCCGAGAAAAAAGGGGGTCCCAAAACGCGTTTTCCCCATGCAATTTTCCATAGGAAACTTTAGACACGGCTACAGCCCGAACTGCTGAACGGAATTACACCAAATTTGGCAAAGAGGTAGTTCTTGGTTCAGAAAGAACCCTTTTGTTAAATGGTGTAAATCCGTTCAGTAGTTGCTGAGAAAATCAAAAGTAAAAAGATAGTGATATCTATGGCCGCGTCGGATTCGCGCACCCTCCCGATCACGAGCTGCATGCTAATTGGCTGTCAACACTCCAAATCAGGAAGTGTTGGCAGCCATTTTGTCCCTCGGTAGAACCGAGGGACAGAAACAAGTGCGCAAAGCGCACAAAGGGGGCAGGGTAGAAACACCCTGACCCCCTAGGTCTGCTCAGGGGTCCCACAAGGACCCCCTGGGCAAAAAATTATTATTTTTTTTTTTTAAATTGGTAGGATGCGCTCAGGGTGCGCGAATCCTGCCGAAAAAAATCGAAGCGCGGTCTCCCGCGCTCGATGTTAATTGGCCCCCGGGTGGGCCAAGTCCCGGGGCATGCTGGAGGGGGTTAATTTTATGTGTGGGGGGCCTCTAAGGGCCCCCAAGCCCCGGGGACCACCACCCCCGGGGCTTTATGTAGAATGGTGCGGGAGGGCTCTGAGCCCTCCCGCAGCCCCGGGGACCGCCACCTCCCCGGGGCTTCTTTTTTATTTTTGAAAACCTGTGTGGGGGGCTCCAGCCCCCACACGCCCCGGGACCACCACCTCCCGGGGCACTAAGAAAAATTACAATGGGGGTCCGTTTTGGACCCCCAAGCCCCGGGGACCACCACCTCCCCGGGGCTTTCAAAATGTAAGGAGGGGGCTGCGCGGCCCCCTCCTGGTGCCTGTGGTGGCCCTGGGGACCGCCACCCCCAGGGCCGGCTCCTGCAGTGTCCCGGGTGCCTACCCCCGGGACACTGCTGTTTGCAATGACAGGACGGGAGCCTCGTGGCATCCGTCCTGTCATTGCAAACTGCTTTGGATATTGGAAGAGAGAGCAGGAAACCTGCTCTCTCTTCCAATATCCAAAGCTGATTGCTTTTCCACATGGGGAGCAGCATGTTAGCTGCTCCCCATGTGTAAAGCATTGCCGGCTCCCGTAGGACATGGGGAGCCGGCGGCACTGTGGGGGTTTGGGGACCCCCACAGTCCCCAACGAGAGGCCAGGCCCCGGGGATGGGGTCCCCGGGGCCATAGTGGCCACGGAGGGGGGCCACGCAGCCCCCCTCCCCAAAGGTAAAAAAGTAAAAAAAAAAAAGTGCAAGGCCGGCCCCGGGGATGGGGTCCCCGGGGCCTTAAATGGCCTGAGGAGGGGGCCACGCAGCCCCCTCCAAATAAAAAAAGAGGCCATGCCCCGGGGGATGGGGTCCCGGGGCCAATACAGGCCCAGGGAAGGGGGCCACGCGGCCCCTTCCCGTTTTTCTTTTTTTAATTTTAATTAAAAAAAGGGGTAAGGCCCTGGGGGATGGGGTCCCCAGGGCCTAAAAATAGGAAAAAGGAAGGGGGCTACACAGCCCCCCTTCAGGGGGAAAAAAAACAAAAACAAAAAAAAACGATTGGGCCCGCAGGCCCCGCCCCTTCCTTCACCACTCTGCAAACGCGCCCCTGGCGCGTTTGCAGAGAGGGAACGACCCCTTGAATACTGGGGTCCTGGGGCCAACTAGCCCACCAGGAACCTCCAGTATGCGCCAGGGGCTGCCTTGCAGAGAGGTGTACAGAGGCCACGCCCTTTTTACACCTCTGCAACGCAGCTCTGTGGCGCTTTGGAGGTATATGGTGGGCTAGTTGCACCCCAGGGACCATCAGGATTCAAGGGAGTTAATCCCCGACTTAAAACGCGCCACGGGGCGCGTTTGCACAGTGGTGAAGGGAGGGGGCAGGGCTTCAGGTGACATGTGTGCAAACAGGCCCCGTGGCGCGTTTTAAGATGGAGAATTAAATCCCCTTCAATCCTGAGGGTCCCTGGGGGCCAAGTAGCCCAACAGGTACGTCCAGAAAGCGCCACAGAGCTGCGTTGCAGAGAGGTGTAAAAAGGGGTGTGGCCTATGTACATGTCTCTGCAACGCAGCCCCCTGGCGCATACTGGAGGTTCCTGGTGGGCTAGTTGGCCCGTAGGGAACCTCATGATTCAAGGGGACTTAATCCCCCAACTTAAAACGCGCCACGGGGCGCGTTTGCACAGATGTCACCTCAGGCCCCGCCCCCTCCCTTCACCATTGTACAAATATTCCTCTAAAATCAGCCGAAATACGAATTCTGATTTACTCACCTGTTATCAGGAGAGACCTCAGTGCTGCATCTTTCAGCCCAGAACTAATCCTGAAAAGTAATTTTAACCGTACTTACCAGTAACTTGAATTTCCTTCCATAGGCTAACATTGACTGGTTTCACTTGGAAATTCTTCTAAGTGTGGAGTTTTGGAACTTTAAAATATTCCTCTAAAATCAGCCGAAATACGAATTCCGATTTACTCACCTGTTATCAGGAGAGACCTCAGTGCTGTATCTTTCAGCCCAGTACTGGTCCTGAAAAGTAATTTTAACCGTACTTACCAGTAACTTGAATTTCCTTCCATAGGCTAACATTGACTGGTTTCACTTGGAAATTCTTCTAAGTGTGGAGTTTTGGAACTTTAAAATATTCCTATAAAATCAGCCGAAATACAAATTCCGATTTACTCACCTGTTATCAGGAGAGACCTCAGTGCTGCATCTTTCAGCCCAGTACTGATCCTCAAAAGTAATTTTAACCGTACTTACCAGTAACTTGAATTTCCTTCCATAGGATATCATTGCCTGCTTTTTGCTGAAAAAGTTTCTAAGTGTTGATTTTTGAAACATACAAATATTCCTCTAAAATCAGCCGAAATACGAATTTCGATTTACTCACCTGTTATCAGGAGAGACCTCAGTGCTGCATCTTTCAGCCCAGTACTGGTCCTGAAAAGTAATTTTAACCGTACTTACCAGTAACTTATATGTTCTTCCATAGGAATCCATTGTCTGGTTTTCAGCAGAAAAGTTTCAAAGTGTCGATTTTCACAAACTACAAATATTCCTTAAAAATCGCCTGTATGACTTAAACGCATTCTTTCAACTGTTTACAGGAGATGCACCAGTGCTGGATCCAGGATCCAACACTGAGTAAGAAAAAGTAACGATAACAGTTTTTACCTGCTAAGTGAATTTCCTTCCATAGGATAACATTGGTGATTCTATGAGAAAAAGTTTCTAAGTGTCAACTTTTAAAATACAATAATATTCCTTAAAAATCACGACTGTAACCAAAACGCTTTTACTCAACTGTTTACAGGAGATGTACCAGGACTGAATCTAGGATCCAGTCCTGTGGTTAGAAAAGTAATCCATAAAGTAACTAATTGCATTTAACTAGAAATTCACATTGAGCTGAATGTTGCATTGTGTTTGAAAATGTGGTGCCCATTGCAACAACTGTAACTACTGTACTTAAAAGTCTATTGCCTATGTGCAAAGTATTTAAACTAAAGTAATTCATTCTGAGAAAGTATTTTTTGTAATGTAATGTATAATGTAATTACAATGTAATTTAAAAAATAAAATATGTAAAAAAAATTCTAAAAATGTAATAAATCAGTATGAAAAAAATTAATATAACAATTAATACATTTAAAAATTGTCATTTACAAAACCTTTGAAATTCACTGAAAAAACCGTAGGTTTCAGACATGTTATAGTTAGGAATTAGCATTTAAAAAACCTTTGAAATTCACTGAAAAAACCATAGGTTTCAGATAAGTTATAGTTAGAAATTAGCATTTAAAAAACCTTTGAAATTCACTGAAAAAACCATAGGTTTTAGGGACAGTTATAGTTAGTTGGACATTGCACTCGTACAAAACCCGTGAAATTCCCCGTTATAGTTAGTTCAGCTAACTATAACTCGCGCCCCGCAATGCACTGCTGATGACGTCACATATTACATCACTCATGACATGGTCAGTGACATCACTGATGACATCACTGATGACATCTCAAATGACATCACTGATGACATCATCCACGTGATAATCTGATGCACCTCCTCACACCCTAATATAACCTTTGATACACCCAATCTAAATTACAGACTGCCATTCGCAAAACCATAGACACTCCAACACCAATAACTACATACCCACTCACTGATTCTTAGGTCTACACACACACATCCACTCACTCACCCGTACAGTCACTCATACTTATGGTCACTCAGTACAGGACAATCATATGCACTCTTACTCCTATATAGACACTCAAACACTGCCACTCATCCATAGAGGTACTCACACACCTAGTCAGTCATGCAAATAATTAAACACACTGCCATTTACTCACCTATACAGTTATACACACACCAGCTCACTTAATCATACAAATACTAGCACATTGTTACGCTCTTATACAATCACTGATACAAGCACACACTCATCCATACAGCCACTATCACAATCACTCACGCTCGCTTATAGCTATTTATATACTCCAATACACATATATACTGCCTTTCACATATGTAGTTACTCACACATGTACCACTGGGACATACATTCACTCACTAACACACTCTTACACACACTTACCCACCCATACAGCCTATCACAGATGCACTCTTGAAACCATCCACCCAGTGAATCACCCACTCACACATCTATGCACAGTCGCACACACCCCATCCACACAAACACTCAGGCACCCATACAGATACTCAGACAACAAATCAATAACTCTTATAGACACTCATGTAGCTATTCACAAACCCATGCAGCCACTTACACAGCAACAGACAGATACAGACATTAACCCAGTTTAGTCACTAACCCATGCATTCAGTAAGATACGTTTAATCACTCACTTATAGAATTAGTCACGCACCTACTAAATCATCCATACACACACTTATACACCCACTCATTCTTCAATACGCCTTTCCCTATATATATATTAAAAATATGTAAACTTTACAGAAACACACAGTCACTGGATGATGTCATCAGTGATGTCATTTGAGATGTCATCAGTGATGTCATCAGTGATGTCACTGACCATGTCATGAGTGATGTAATATGTGACGTCATCAGCAGTGCATTGCGGGGCGCGAGTTATAGTTAGCTGAACTAACTATAATGGGGGAATTTCACGGGTTTTGTACGAGTGCAATGTCCAACTAACTATAACTGTCCCTAAAACCTATGGTTTTTTCAGTGAATATATATATATATATATATTATCTACTGGCGGTCGCCAGTAGATAGTTATAGTTAGGACCTATTTTCCATAGGAAATCCGCGACATTCTATTTGAAATAACTCTTGCGTCGGTTGACGAATCTTCGCGAAATTTTCAAACTTTATGGCCCGCTCTGGTCCGCTCCTACCCTGAAAGTCTCGGGGTGATTCGTCAAGCGGGGGCCGAGAAAAAGGGGGTCCCAAAACGTGTTTTCCCCATTCATTTTCCCATAGGAAACTTTAGACACGGCTACAGCCCGAACTGCTGAACGGAATTACACCAAATTTGGCAAAGAGGTAGTTCTTGGTTCAGAAAGAACCCTTTTGATAAATGGTGTAAATCCGTTCAGTAGCTCCTGAGAAAATCAAAATGAAAATCACATATATATCTATGGCCGCGTCGGATTCGCGCACCCTCCCAATCACGAGCTGCATGCTAATTGGCTGTCAACACTCCAAATCAGGAAGTGTTGGCAGCCATTTTGTCCCTCGGTAGAACCGAGGGACAGAAACAAGTGCGCAAAACGCACAAAGGGGGCAGGGTAGAAACACCCTGACCCCCTAGGTCTGCACAGGGGGTCCCACAAGGACCCCCTGGGCATAAAAAAGCATTTTTTTTTTTTTTAAATCGGCAGGATGCGCTCAGGGTGCGCGGATCCTGCCGGAAAAAAAAAAAATCTAAGCGTGGTCTCCCGCGCTTCGATGCAAATTTGCCCCCCGGTGGCCCAAGTCCCGGGGGCATGCGGGGGGGTGGGTTTATTGTTTATATGGGGGGCCTCTAAGGCCCCCCAAGCCCCGGGGACCGCCACCCCCTGGGGCTTAATAAAAAAAATGGTGCGGGAGGGCTCTCCTGCCCTCCCGCAGCCCCGGGGACCGCCACCCCCGGGGCTTCTTTTTAAATTTAAAATAACGTGTGGGGGCTCCAGCCCCCACACGCCCCGGGGACCACCACCTCCCCGGGGCACATAGAAAATAAATGTGGGGGTCCGTTACGGTCCCCGGGGACCACCACCTCCCCGGGGCTGTGCAATTCAAGGGAGGGGGGCCGCGCGGCCCCCTCCTGGAGCCCTTGATGGCCCTGGGGACTGCCACCCCCCAGGGCCGGCTCCTGCAGTGTCCCGGGGTGCCTACCCCCGGGACACTGTAGTTTGCAATGACAGGACGGGAGCCTCACGGCTCCCGTCCTGTCATTGCCAACTGCTTTGGATATTGGAAGCGAGAGCAGGAAACCTGCTCTCTCTTCCAATATCCAAAGCACATTGCTTTTCCACATGGGGAGCTGCATCTTAGCAGCTCCCCATGTGGAAAAGCAATGCCGGCTCCCAAGGGACGCGGGGAGCTGGCGGGACTGTGGGGGGATTGGGGACCCCCCCACAGTCCCCAACGGAGAGGGCCAGCCCCGGGGGATGGGGTCCCCGGGGCAAGTAGTGGCCCGGGAGGGGGGCCACGCGGCCCCCCTCCCCAAAAACAAAAGCAAAATTGAAAAAAAAAAAAGGAAAGGCCTGAGGAGGGGGGCCACAGCCCCCCTCCAAATTAAAAATAAATAAATCGAGGGCATGCCCCGGGGGATGGGGTCCCCGGGGCCAATACAGGCCCAGGGAAGGGGGGCCACACGGCCCCCTCCCGTTTTTTTTTTTCATTTAAAAAAATAAAATAAAATGCTCAGGCCCCGGGGATGGGGTCCCGGGGCCAAAAGTGGCCAAGGGAAGGGGGCCACGCAGCCCCCCTCCCATTTAAAAAAAAAAAAAAAAAATGAGCGGCATCGTGCCGGGAGGCCCCGCCCCCTCCCTGCAGTACTCTGCAAACGCGCCCCCTGGTGCGTTTTAAGAAGGGGAAGTAATTCCCCTTGAATACTGGGGGTCCCTGGGGGCCAACTAGCCCACCAGGAACCTCCAGTAGGCGCCAGGGGGCTGCGTTGCAGAGAGGTGTACAGAGGCCACGCCCCTTTTTACACCTCTCTGCAACGCAGCTCTGTGGCGCTTTTTAGAAGTACATGGTGGGCTAGTTGGACTCCAGGGACCCTCAGAATTGAAGGGGACATAATCCCCCAACTTAAAACACGCCACGGGGCGCGTTTGCACAGTGGTGAAGGGAGGGGCAGGGCTTCAGGTGACATGTGTGCAAACAGGCCCCGTGGCGCGTTTTAAGATGGGGAATTAAATCCCCTTCAATCCTGAGGGTCCCTGGGGCCAACTAGCCCACCATGTACTTCTAAAAGCGCCACAGAGCTGCGTTGCAGAGAGGTGTAAAAGGACGTGGCCTCTGAACACCTCTCTGCAACGCAGCTCCCTGGCACATACTGGAGGTACAGGGTGGGCTAGTTGGACCCCAGGGACCCTCATGATTCAAGGGGCCTTAATCCCCCAAGTTAAAACGCGCCACGGGGGGCGTTTGCACAGATGTCACCTCAGGCCCCGCCCCCTCCCTTCACCATTGTGCAAATATTCCTCTAAAATCAGCCGAACTACGAATTCCTATTTACTCACCTGTTATCAGGAGAGACCTCAGTGCTGCATCTTTCAGCCCAGTACTGATCCTGAAAGTAATTTTAACCGTACTTACCAGTAACTTGAATTTCCTTCCATAGGATATCATTGACTGGATTCACTTGGAAATTCTTCTAAGTGTGGAGTTTTGGAACTTTATAATATTCCTCTAAAATCAGCCGAAATACGAATTCCGATTTACTCACCTGTTATCAGGAGAGACCTCAGTGCTGCATCTTTCAGCCCAGTACCGATCCTGTAAAGTAATTTTAACCGTACTTACCAGTAACTTGAATTTCCTTCCATAGGATATCATTGTCTGCTTTTTGCTGAAAAAGTTTCTAAGTGTCGATTTTTGAAACATACAAATATTCCTCTAAAATCAGCCGAACTACGAATTCCGATTTACTCACCTGTTATCAGGAGAGACCTCAGTGCTGCATCTTTCAGCCCAGTACTGATCCTGAAAAGTAATTTTAACCGTACTTACCAGTAACTTGAATTTCCTTCCATAGGATATCATTGACTGGTTTCACTTGGAAATTCTTCTAAGTGTCGATTTTTGAAACTTTATAATATTCCTCTAAAATCAGCCGAACTACGAATTACAATTTACTCACCTGTTATCAGGAGAGACCTCAGTGCTGCATCTTTCAGCCCAGTACTGATCCTGAAAAGTAATTCTAACCGTACTTACCAGCAACTTGAATTTCCTTCCATAGGCTAACATTGACTGGTTTCACTTGGAAATTCTTCTAGGTGTGGAGTTTTGGAACTTTATAATATTCCTCTAAAATCAACCGAACTACGAATTCCGATTTACTCACCTGTTATCAGGAGAGAACCCAGTGCTGCATCTTTTAGCCCAGCACTGACCCTGAAAAGTAATTCTAACCGTACTTACCAGTAACTTATATTTCCTTCCATAGGAATCCATTGTCTGGTTTTCAACAGAAAAGATTCAAAGTGTCGATTTTCACAAACTACAAATATTCCTTAAAAATCACATGTATGACTTAAACGCATTCTTTCAACTGTTTACAGGAGATGCACCAGTGCTGGATCCAGGATCCAACACTGAGTATGAAAAAGTAACGATAACACTACTTACCTGCTAAGTGAATTTCCTCCCATAGGATAATATTGGTGATTCTATGTGAAAAAGTTTCTAAGTGTCAACTTTTAAAATACAATAATATTCCTTAAAAATCACTACTGTAACCAAAACGCTTTTACTCAACTGTTTACAGGAGATGTCCCAGGACTGAATCTAGGATCCAGTCCTGTGGTTAGAAAAGTAATCCATAAAGTAACTAATTGCATTTAGCTAGAAATTCACATTGAGCTCAATGTTGCATTGTGTTTGGAATTGTGTTGCCCATTGCAACAACTGTAACTACTGTACTTAAAAGTCTATTGCCTATTTGCAAACTATTTAAACTAAAGTAATTCATTCTGAGAAAGTATATTTTGTAATGTAATGTATAATGTAATTACAATGTAATTTAATAAATAAAATATCTAAAAATAAAGTTTTAAAAAATGTAGTAAATCAGTATCAAAAAAATAAATATAACAATTAATACATTTAAAAATTGTCATTTACAAAACCTTTGAAATTCACTGAAAAAACCATAGGTTTTAGGGGCGTTATAGTTAGAAATTAGCATTTAAAAAACCTTTGAAATTCACTGAAAAAACCATAGGTTTCAGGCACGTTATAGTTAGAAATTAACATTTAAAAAACCTTTGAAATTCACAGAAAAAACCATAGGTTTCAGACACGTTATAGTTAGAAATTAGCATTTAAAAAACCTTTGAAATTCACTGAAAAAACCATAGGTTTTAGGGACAGTTATAGTTAGTTGGACATTGCACTCGTACAAAACCCGTGAAATTCCCCCGTTATAGTTAGTTCAGCTAACTATAACTCGCGCCCCGCAATGCACTGCTGATGACGTCACATATTACATCACTCATGACATGGTCAGTGACATCACTGATGACATCACTAATGACATCTCAAATGACATCACTGATGACATCTCAAATGACATCACTGATGACATCACTGATGACATCATCCACGTGATAATCTGATGCACCTCCTCACACCCTAATATAACCTTTGATACACCCACTCTAAATTACAGACTGCCATTCGCAAAACCATAGACACTCCAACACCAATAACTACATACCCACTCACTGATTCTTAGGTCTACACACACACATCCACTCACTCACCCGTACAGTCACTCATACTTATGGTCACTCAGTACAGGACTATCATATGCACTCTTACTCCTATATAAACACTCAAACACCGCCACTCATCCATAGAGGTACTCACACACCTAGTCAGTCATGCAAATAATTAAACACACTGCCATTTACTCACCTATACACTTATACACACACCAGCTCACTTAATCATACAAATACTAGCACATTGTTACGCTCTTATACAATCACTGATACAAGCACACACTCATCCATACAGCCACTATCACAATCACTCACTCTCGCTTATAGCTATTTATATACTCCAACACACATATATACTGCCTTTCACATATGTAGTTACTCACACATGTACCACTGGGACATACATTCACTCACTAACACACTCTTACACACACTTACCCACCCATACAGTCTATCACAGATGCACTCTTGAAACCATCCACCCAGTGAATCACCCACTCACACATCTATGCACAGAGTCGCACACACCCCTCCCACACAAACACTCAGGCACCCATACAGATACTCAGACAACCATTCAATAACTCATATAGACACTCATGTAGCTATTCACAAACACATGCAGCCACTTACACAGCAACAGACAGACGGATACAGACATTCACCCAGTTTAGTCACTAACCCATGCATTCAGTAAGATTCGTTAAATCACTCACTTATAGAGTCAGTCACGCACCTACTAAATCATCCATACAGACACTTATACACCCACTCATTCTTCAATACGCCTTTCCCTATATATATAAAAAATATTTAAACTTTACAGAAACACACAGTCACTGCATGATGTCATCAGTGATGTCATTTGAGATGTCATCAGTGATGTCATCAGTGATGTCACTGACCATGTCATGAGTGATGTAATATGTGACGTCATCAGCAGTGCATTGCGGGGCTCGAGTTATAGTTAGCTGAACTAACTATAACGGGGGAATTTCACGGGTTTTGTACAAGTGCAATGTCCAACTAACTATAACTGTCCCTAAAACCTATGGTTTTTTCAGTGAATATATATATATATATATATATATATATATATATATATATATATAATAAAAAAACATAAGATTGAGGTACATTAGACTTACAAATTTTCATTTAAAAACCTTTGAAATTCACTGAAAAAACCATAGGTTTCAGGCACATTATAGTTAGAAATTAGCATTTAAAAAACCATAGAAATTAACTGAAAAAACTCTAGGTTTCAGGAACGTTATAGTTAGTTGGATATTTCACTCGTACAAAACCATAGAAATTCCTGTGTTATAGTTAGTTCAGCTAACTATAACTAGAGCCCCTGCAATGCACTGCTGATGACGTCACATATTACATCATTCATGACATGGTCAGTGACATCACTGATGACATCACTGATGACATCTCAAATGACATCACTGATGACATCATCCAGTGACTGTGTGTTTCTGTAAAGTTTAATTTTGTTTTATATATATTCCAAGCTGTATTGAGGAATGAGTGGGTGTATAAGTGTCTGTATGGAGGATTTAGTAGTTACGTGACTGACTGTATAAGTGAGTGATTAAATGTGTCTTACTGAATGCATGGGTTACACACTTGTACATACAAGAAATACACGTGTTCCACAGGTGAAACAAACCACCATTGTGGGTCCTCCCATTTTGGGTAACCACAAATGTGGTACATGTGTTGCATGTGACACGGCGATTGTGACCCAAGTTTGGGAATATAAAGGCAAGACAGGTAAACTTTAGGATTTCACGAATTGTCGGAGCCACAATGTAGTCTATCTTATCCTTTGCCCTTGTGGCAAAGGGTATGTGGGTGAAACGAGTCGGCAATTTAGAATTCGATACAGTGAACACAGATCGGCATTAGATACTCTGGGGCAAACTTTTTTTCTTTGAGATAATCATTATAAGTAACGAGTGGTGCCTACTAGGTCCTAGTGGGGTCTGTTTTTAGCTGGGCAGATACTGATTATGATAGATACAAATATTAGAATCATTCACTTTGTCGGGCTAACCACAAGCGTTTTTTTCTGATCCTGTTCCTCATATAGCTCGTGTGTCCCACTGCGATCTACTCGTACACATTATCATTTTAAAGAAGTTGGAATAATATTCGTATAAGTTATGTGATGTTATACACATGGTATCTTTCTAATACTTGTGTTATTTTCTTCCCATCTTCTTTTAGACCGCTCGGGAAAGCACGTAGTATTAGATTTGTAACCATACTGTGCGACTATATGTGATATCGGCAGATTCGCAGATTCGAACAGCATAGAAATCAAGCCTGCATTTAGCAGGTAAATGTCCATTCATAAGATATTATAGATATATCTTTTCGAGTATGTACATAGAATGTTTATAGCATGGATCCATGAGCCTTACCTTAATAGACTGAAGGGGTACTATGTGTGTTTATATCATGTTAGCAACATCAGGGACACAAATATTCTATACAATACAGATCAAGTTTGATGTTTGACAATTATAAAAACTGTTCCTACAATAAATTAGGCTTTGAAGTAGCATTGCCATTTAGGACCCATATATAGATTTAGTTCGAGTACATTTTGGGAAAGTATAGTCTATGGATTATAGACTTGGATGCTAGTCCATCAGGAAGGTAGTGAGTAAGAGGTCGAATACTATCTGCAGAAAAGTTCTTGGACCAAAACACTTTTCATTTTGGATGAGAGAAAAACTTTTTTTATGTGAAGAATGATTTAATTTCTCTATGCATGTTTAGCATACTATACAATGTGCACTATGTGGTGTTTGGTGTATTCGTCATAGGTTTCAGTGTGAAAGATGCTTTTGTTTTGGCACTGTTGTTTATAATTCACATATGGTGGTGAGAGAACATGTAACACATCAGAGATAGTAACCATTTTTTGAAAATGCATATGAGTGGCATACTTGCTTAGTTTTCATATAGATATTGTATAGGAGAAATGTAAGATATCTCCTTGGGCTTCTCCTCCTTTTTTTTTTTTAAATGAAATGAAATTAATTCATTTATATTATCATTTTCTCCATATTGTCATTTCAGACTGGTTCCCCCCTTCATCCACCCGTTATAAGTGAGAAAATAACAGGTCCTGAAGAAGATGGATTAATTATTTATAGATTCCATCGAAACGTACGTCGACCAGCTAGAGTGTGACACCCCAGTGTTCAGCCCAGCCATTAGGGGTTGATTTCCTCGCCCGTCTTTTTCCATCAGTGCTATTGGTGTTGCTCTGGGATGTCAAATTGTGTGTGTATTGTGTGCAAGGGTGGTAGTTGTAGACTGTGAGAGGTATGTTTAGATGTGGGGATGTGAAGTATGTTTCTGTTTTATTATTTGTAATTTTATTCATGTTGTTATTTATTGTGGCCCAGGAATTATGACTGTTCCTTGGTACATGGTGCTAACTCTGTGCAAAAAAGTTGTTTCTTGAATACTACACCTTTGTTCTGAGTATGAAATATTTTATAAACAAATTAATAAAAAAGAAAAAATATGAAATAAAAGAATGATTTACTAAATTCTGTTGTGGAGAATAATGTTTTTTTGATGCCCTATTACTGAGCCTGTGTAGCCAGTCTATAAAGAAATATAGGTCTAGAGGGTTCATATCTGTTGTTGTGATAATCCTTTCCCCCTTGTTCCCTGACCTGATAAATTATTCGCTTTAGGGGGTTGCCTCTCTTCCTTAAAAGACACTTAGAATACAGTGAAAACACCTACATACACTAGGAAACACTATGGGTTGGGGTAGCCCTGTGATTGGCATGGCCTCCACTGTAATGCCCTAGTATATAATAGGGCAGGGGGATTAAAACTACCTCTAAGTCAGAGGTGCAGAAACATGCTAATTTAAGTAGTAGTCGCATTTGCAGAGTGATAGAGAAAGGGTGCTGGGCCTTCGACCAGCGCTCAAGAATTCCGCTGCGTAGGACTTACAGGAGGTACCAGGAGGGCCTCTTGGCCCCAAAGTCTCTCAGGAGTAAATTGGACTTCATCCCCCATCCCGTAGTCTGCCAGGAGGCGCGTTTGCAGAGTTTTGAAGAAAGGGGGGCATGGCCTCCGAAGATGTCTTAGCAATCCCACTGTGTGCGACTTACTGGAGGTCACAAGAGGGGTAGTTGGCCCCCAAGGACCTCTTTGGGGGCCAAGTACCCCTCCTATTACCTCCAATAAGTCCTACACAGCAGGATTGCTAAGTTCTTTTAGCAGGCCACGTCCCCTTTGCCCACCACTTTGCAAACACGCTTCCTGGCGCGCTCTTGGATAGGGATTGAAGTCCCCTTCCCTGCTGGGGTCCTTTAGGGGCCAACTAGCCTACCTCTTACCTCCAGTAAGCCCCACACAGTGGGATTACTGAGAGGTGGACACAGGCCACACCCCCTTTCTCCACCACTCTGCAGACGCACCTCCTGGCACGTTCTGGGTTGGGGGATTAAGTCCCCTTGAATCCTGAGGGTCCATGGGGTCCAACTAGCCCACCAGATATCTCTAGTAAGCACCACAGAGCTGCATTGCAGAGATGTGTTCCGAGACCACGCCCCTTTTTACACCACTCTGCAAACGCGGGTCCTGGCGCACTGCTGCTCGGAGGATGAAGTCCACTTGCGTCCTGAGGTCCAGTAGTAACTCCAATAATGTCAAGTTTTTCGAGAGATCCTTCTCAATTCAAGGAATTCATGGATGGTCTTACTGTTCATTTTGCCTTTCATCCAAGACAATTTCCTCTGACCGAGCAAAGATTGGCTACCTGATTAGTTCTCTTACCGGAGACGCCATTGCCAGGGCCACTCCATTGGCATCTGCTAAGTTTAAATAACTACACAAATTTCCTAGAGAAGTTAAGAAGACTGTTTGAATAAGGTCTTAAGGAAGAGATTAAGGATGAGCTTGCTCAAATCTTGCACTCCTCTTCCTTTGCAGAGTTATTTGATCAGGCCTTTTTTTAGCGAATACCGACTTTAGGATTGAAGGACAGACCTGCATAAGCTCCAAACCAGTTTTTCAGGCTCACAGCCTGGAACCTTCCTACGAGTCAAATCCTCATCTAATTCTAGCTCTGTTTCAAAGACGAAAGGTTGGTCTTTGTTTATTTTGTGCCTACCTAGGTCATCTTGTTCAAGATTGTCCAGTCAGACCTTCTCAGATTCTGGGAAATATCAAGTTCTGCCTTTTGTAAAGGGAGAAAGAACAGGTAATGTCAATATATACCCAACTTAGGTCTTTCTAGTTCTTCTGATGGAGCCAGTTCCCATTTATTTCTTCTTCTGATTCAACTCAATCTGGATGCCAAGGAAACTGTCTCAATATTAATGCTCCTTGATTTGGGAGTATCTGAAATGCATTTTGATAATTAACGGGCTAGCACATTACAGATTCCAACTTCGAAGAAGGCGAACCCAGAACAAGTTCAGACAGATCACAGGTCTCAACTGTCTATAGGAGTTGTTGATTTCATGACAATTCTACATCCGGTCTCTCTGGGATATCACAAAGAGAGGGTTGTCTTTTGCCTGATGACTTCTCCAAACAATGCCATGATATTTCGAATTCCTTGTCTGGCACAGCATATTATGCATGTAAATTGGAAATCTCAAATTGTGTCCTTATTTTCCCAGTTTTGTAAATATAACTTTTATTGTGATGATTCCTTCGGGTGTCAGGCACAAGAAGGCACAACCAAGAGTGTGTTTACACCTGAATCTGTTCCCATGATTGCCACAAACCTTTCTGTTCCTTAACCACACCAAGAGTTTCTGGATGTTTTTCAAACACTCACTACCTTCTCTCTCCTGCTTCACATAGAGTTTGATTGCTTAATTTAGGTCTTATATTCTTAATAATTCATGGATGAACATAGTGCAATTCTCTCTCTCATCCTTACTTCAGCAAGAAGTGTTCCATCAGGGATTGGTGAATAATGGCTTCTGCTGCCTCAGTGGATTATTACATTCACTCCAAGTATAAATGTTTCACCTAATGATCGCAAGTTGAAATCGACCAAACTATTCATCCTGCTGATTAAAGGTTTCCACTAAATATGAATTAGTTATTCTAGATGCTTATTAACAGTTTTAGTTTTCATGTATTGTTCATAGTGGTTCCAGTTAAATGGTTGCTTTATTTTATTTGTAATGACATTATGAATTGTGTTGTTCTACTGTACAGCACGCTAATACTTTTGGCCGAGTGTGCTGTATAGAAATGTATACAAAATGCAAGACACAACTTAATTTAATGCCCTGCATAACATTTTTTTTAACAGAAAATAATAGCTCAGTCCGGCATGACTTGGGCTAGAAGTGGCCTGGGGTCTTCCCCTGAGAACTCTGTTGGGGGCTTTTAGAAAACTCCTTAGTTGTATCCTTACTGCCCCCTTCCTTCTACTGGAGGCCACTCTGTTCACCTTTCTTGTGTTCCCCCATGGACCTTTTTGTGGACCCTGGCTGGTGCTGAGCCATCGGTCTACTTCCTTCACAAGCTCACTGTAAACAGTGAGTTTAGAATCAATAAGGTGTTGGTGCAGCTCTGCAAAGCAATGACTGAACATGTGTTCTCTGAGAATAAGGTTGTAAAGTTCATCATAATCTTTCACATAACTGTCTTTCACACAGCCATTGGGTGCCTTCTAGGAGTAATCCATGAAATCCACCTAGGACAGGCTTGACAGCTTCTGGCTGACCCTAAACTTTAACCTGTATTTTTCAGGGTGAAAGACCATACTTTTTTTCTTTCATAGGTTGGTAGTTCATCCTTTCACCCTTCCCTAGCATGGCTAGCAATGAATCCTTCCCCTGAGTAGGCATATGCCTCCAGAGGCTGGCTCCCAATCGTCCTCAGAGACCCTATGCATCCCTAGAGTTGCTTCATATTCCTCATACCACTTGTATATGTAATTCCCCCAAAACAAAGTTTGCCACCAGATCCTTGGGTATTTGAACCCTCTTGTCTTCAGGATACAAAGGATTGTCCCTGCCACCATTACCACTGGACACTGTGAGATGTTTTGCTGTTAGGTCCAGCTCTTTCAGACTCACATTCTGAGGCAGCAATAGTTTATTTTCTGCCAAAGCCCTCTCTGCCTCAGCATTTGTCTCCTCCAGAGCCCTTCTCCTTCATTATAGGGACCTTTTGGTAGCGGCCTCCTCCTTGGCAGCCACTCCCTTTTTCTCCCCTAAGGCCCTTTCTGCAGCTGCATCCTCCTTAGCTGATTCCAACTTTAGCTTGGCCAGCTACAGCCTGAACTCCCTTTCTGCCCTACTGTCCTCCAGTTTCTTAGGGGACAGGTTGTGGAAAGACAAACCGCTGTCCGCTTTGGACACAGTAGGGGACCTCACCCCTCCTCTCTCCTCTTGGGCCATGGCCGGGAGGTTCTCTTTCTCCTCCTCTGATTCCTCTCCTACTCCTCTCCCACATCCTCTTCCTCCTCTTGCTCTTGTGCTGTAGATAGCAGCTGGTGAGCCTCCTCCCAGGCCGGAGGGCTTTCTAGAGCTCCCTTCCCTTAGAACTTCTTGTTAGTGGCATGCCCCTCTCCCTGCAAAATCCTTTCAGCTCTGCCACAGTGCAGTTTTCCAGGTTGCTGAGATCTATCTCCATGATTGCAGGCAAGAATTAAAGGAGCACAAATGAAATGGGAATTAAAATTAGGAAAAAAAGAAAATTAGCCAAATAAGAAGAATTTAAAAAGAGGTAGGATCTGATGTCAGGTTATTTATATGGGACATTTATTCTTGTACAAATCAGTGAGTGGAACGGCACAAACTGGATCTCACCACTGTACACCAATGTAAAAAAATAGTTTTTTTTTTTTTTTTTACGGGAGTGGAAGCCCCATTCTGGCAACAGCCACAATCCTTGTCAGGATGATCCACAAAAAGTCGTTAAATCAACCTGTGTTTAAATCTCTGGTAGCTTGGCACAGAGCAGTTAGGCTCATCTTAGAGGCAATGTTTAAAGTATTTATGCTTCACACAGCAATAAAGAGAAAACACAACACAAGAAAAATCCCAGACCAATTTAGAAAATATTAATAAATAAAATGATGCCAGAATGACAAAACTCCAATCAGTAGCACTGGAGATATTACTTTTTAGAGTTTTTTGTAAAATAGCACTGAAAAGCACAAAGCGCCACTTGCAGTAATATAGTCGCTCTAGACTGGTGACAAATCAAAAGTTCAGGCCGACTGCGATGGAGTGCGGGTCAGATATCAGGACCAGGGTTGTCCAGCTGAAAAGTTACCTTCTAAGAGCAGCATGAAGAGTTCCATTTGTAGTGGAGGAAGTCACGAGGAGGAGGATGAGTGTCATGGTTGGTCAGCAATGTAACGTGTAGAGTATTTTGTGCGTCGCAGATGGTCAACTCTATAGCAGAAGAGGAGGTCGGACGTCACGGATGGGCATAGCTGTAGCTTTGCGCTTGTAGTCATCACAAGCTGTTGCTGCTGTAGCATGTAGTACAGTTCTTGCATTGCTGGTTACCACAGACTGTGTTTTTGGCATGAAGAGCAGGCTTCACCAAGGTTTTGTGTTGGTGGGTGTCACGGGCAGCAGAGTTTCTACGTGAACAGGCCAGTTCACAGTCATGAGGAGCACATTCTTCAGGATTTTTACCTTTTCTTCTTTGGATGAGCTTTCACTTTTGCCAGCTAAGGAGCCATGACCTGGGGGGTATATCTTGGGATCACTCACGCCAGTAGAGAGCAGCAGTAGGGCTCAGCTAGGTCCAGGTGCAGGTTCAGGCAGGTCTAGTTGCAGCAGGTCAACTGGGCAGTTGTAGCGAGGTCTCTGAAGCTTGCTGTATCCCTGCAACTCACACAGGGGTCAACAAATTGACCCTTAGAGTCTGTCTGGGTAGCCTTGGATGAAGACAAGAAGGTCGAATCTTCCTTCGCAAGGTGGTCCTTCAAGCAGCAGGAAAGTCCTTTGGCAGTAGGGCAATCCTTCTTCTGATTCTTCCACATGTCCCGGAGTGTTCTGATGAGTGGTTCTGCAGGATCACACGGGCCCCATCATTAATCTTTCTGACCATGTCCTCACAGAATCTGAAATAGACATTCTATCTAAGGGTCTTTCCTTTGTACCAACTAATCCCCCCAAATCCTTCAACATCAAGGTAGAATTGCAACAGTTTTTTAGAAAAATCAGATTGAGATACTATTTTGGTAGGAACACATCCACTGATTTACAAAATACAGCGACCAATTTTCGTACTCTCTCCACCTTTACCCCAGCAGCACATCTGGTCTCACATAAAATTCTAGCCTATGAACAGATAGTTCTTAAAGAAATCATGGATGTATTGCAAACCAAGAACTAAATCAGGTGTAACATCACGAAGGCTGAGCGTGACAGTCTATCAACGCTAAGAAACAATTTTGATATTGTGATAAAGGCGGCCGAAAAAGGGGAGCCATGGTGGTACAAAACACTGATAATTATACAAGGGAGATCAAGATACAACTTAATGAACAGGCGAGCTACCGAAAGATCAATAAAGACCCTACAAATTACATTCCAAAACTGATCCATGCCCTTACCCAAAAAGGCTTGGATGAAGGTTTCCTCATTGAAAAGAAATTTAATTTCCTGAATAAGAAAGATCCACACATCCCCACTATCTATACTCTACCCAAGGTACATAAGGACCTAACACATCCCCCAGGACGCCCTATTGTGTCAGGTTGTGGGTCCATTCTGGAGCCCCTGAACAAATACATTGACACCTTTTTGAAACCAATGGTGGTCACAACCAGATCATACATCCGTGACACTATGCATATGATACAGATAGTTGAGGACCAGCCGTTCAATGATACCACACACTTTTTGGTAACATTAGATGTTGCCTCTCTTTATACCTGCATACCTCAACATGAGGTCTTGGAGGTAGTACACGAGACATTGAATAGTAGAGAATATCCATGTTGGATACCTACTGAGTTTTTGGTACAGCTCCTTGAGATAGCTATGAGCAAGAATTTTTTTTGTATTAAAAAATGAACATTACTTCCAATGTAAGGGAGTAGCGATGGGGGCCAGACTCGCTCTCAGCTTGGCTAACCTCTACATGGATAGATATGTGGATAAACACATCTACAGCCACGACAATCCATTTTTGGACAATATAACAATGTGGAAATGGTACAGAGACATGTGTTTATGATTTGGACTGGTGATGAACAGAGCCTCCTTGATTTTTCTGGGTGGCTGAATGGTAGGTCCTCAGATATTAAGTTCACAATGAACTATAGCAGAGAGACAATCAGTTTTCTAGACTTATCCCTCAAAATAGAGGAGGCAAGGATTTACACCACCCTGTTTAGAAAACCGACAGAGAGAAACACACTCCTCAAATATGACTCACATCATCCTAGGAACTTACGGGATAATCTCCCATATGGTCAGTTCTTGAGGTTAAGAAGGAACTGCACCAGGCGCCACGATTTCTTTAAAGAGACAGAGACACTTGTGACCCTAAAAGAGAGAGGCTACCTCAAAGGCCTTCTCCATAGAGCGAGGAAAAGAGCCTGGTATTGCCCCAGAGACAGCCTTCTGGAGGTTAAATCTAAAGATGATACTTCCAATAAACTACTTTACGTTACTACTTATAACACCAAAAGTAATGCGATAAAGAAGGTGGTTAACAAGTATTGGAATCTGGTGGCCACAGAACTTGACACCCAAGGCTACCCGATGTTTGCTTTTAAAAGAGGTAAGAATGTGAGAGACCACGTAGTAAGTTCATTTCTGGGTAATGACAGAACCTCTGATCTCCGCTCACAGGTTATCTGGTAATTTTGGTTGAGCTCAATAATGTGCATTCACGTGAGGTCCTATTCTACGTGCTTTTCACATATCCTTGACACATACAGTGAGTAAATTCTTTTTATCTCCTTTAACCTCCCCTGGGATGTAACTTGACCAGTATTGTGATGGTTATTTAACATGTCCATGTGTGATTTTTTGGTGATTACATTTCTGTAATTGAGGTATTGTAAATGATGTACATAATGTATATATTATCCGGACCTTTACATTAAGTACCGACATAGGTCACCCACTTTTGTCATGATATAATAATATTGTGCACTCACGCGGGGCCTCATTCTACATGGCTTCTCATATCCTTGACCCGTTCAGTCAGTGAAGTGTTAAACTATTGTCTTCTCTCTCTGTTGGCAACAAGGCCCCGGAACGTCATATGACGTGGCACGTGCGTTCTCGTCACGCCAGTGGTCATGCACACGTGGACGTAAACGCCGCAGTAGTTTTACTTGGACCAGTGCAATTTGGCAGAGTCAACGCTCGCTGGAGGTCCGTGTTGCATTGACTGCAACTTCTTCACTCGGGAGAGTCCCTCCATATGTCAGGCAGCCTCATGCACCTCTGGTGGCATAAAAACTCATCTTTCCCTCTTTTTAACGCGCTTCGTTCTTCTTCCATTAGTTACATTTCCTGTAACCGAGAGGACGGCAGCGCCATTCGTCTGGTCAAAAAGTGACCTACTAATTGGAGCTGCTTCACTCGGTTCGTCCGTCACAGTTTCACTGAATCCCCTCACTGTTTGGAGGGTAAGTGTACTCGCATCTTGCTAATCCTTTAGCATTCGGTAACAGAGCCTGTTATCGATTTCTGGAAATGAATGCCGGTTGTTATGTTCTTTACTCACCAGCGGCTTTTTTGAACACCCGTTGGGAGATCTGATATATTACCCCTTTGGGAAGCTACCAACCACACCCTCCCTTATGGGTGGAAGATATTCCAGCTAATTGACGGTGTGTGGAATACTCCCAAGCCCCCCTCCCCCTCTTTTATTGATAATGGAATACCCCCATCAGGCACTGTATTTACTGAGTTATGTTCCTTATTCATAGATGCCTTGACCAGTCAAATAGTTTATACTCCATCCAGGATTGGAGGAGTCCATTTTACTACGACTCGGTGAGTCTATGCATGACCCCGTTTTTATTATTTTGAATCATTTATTTCTGTCCAACAAACACGCACATCTAAATAGATATTCCCCTTCTTTTTACTCAGGCTGTCACTATTCCTTTTGTCCTGAAGAAGACCCTCTGGAATGTCCCTATAATACAGACATTTGGGTCGAAACGTCGACATATTGCTTTCTCATGTCCTTTAACAGTGCAACCGTAAAAAGTTGACGTTTCAGGTTACCACTGGAAGTATACATTGTGTCAGAGATTTAAATATTTTACTCTCCATTTTGTGTTATTTATGTAAATTTGTTTCCTCACTTTTTATCACTCCATGTCACAACAGTCACTAATTTATCACTCATTTTCCTATTGTATGACAGTCTTCTCTTAAAAAGAAATATAAAAAGGAAAAAATATATACTTGCTTTTTCTAGAAAATTGTGGTGTGTGTTTGTTCTAAAAGTTAGGCTTATTGTTACATTTCTGTATAACGATTGTACGGATAAAGGAATTAGGCGCCACCCGACGGAACCATTTTGTAGACTATAACATAAATACCCAGGTTCTGAGGGACACTGAGTCACCCCGTTGACTTTAATTGTTCTCTTCTTCAGCATCAACTGGCTTTAAAAGTATGAAATTTCCATCCTGTTCACGCCCATAAAGACCCCTGAACCAAGGACTTCCATGCAGGAGACCCCCAGACCCTTCAGACCCATATTTCATAAATTCAGTAAACGTTTGCACCAAAATGGTGCACCTGCACAAGGCTTGTTTAAAGAGGGGAAGTATCTTATTAATTTCTCCCAGTTACTTCCTCTTTGCTTGTGTGCTACATTCTGCTAAAGGCCCCATGGAGCCCAGCCCCTGGCTGACATTTTACAAAATGGGGAGGGGGGCCCATCCCATGGGGCTGGCTCACGTGCTATGTCTCTGGAAGCCCACCCCTGAGACATAGTGGTTTCCCTGCCCGCACTGGCGCAGGCAGTGAAGCCTGTGTTTTTTCCTGCCAAGCTGGAGCAATCACAATGTCTGCTTCCAGAGGCAGAAACTTTGAAAATGCTGGGAGCAGACTTTTGATCTGTTTCCCTGCCCTCACTGATGCGGGCAGGGAAACAGATCAAAGTATTGCTCCCACCCTGAGGGATCAGCATTAGTAACTGCTCCCTCCGGGCAGGAGTCATGTCGGCTCTCACTGCATGGGGGGAGCCGGCTGGGGGCCATGAGGGCCACAGGGCTCCCACGCAGGCCCCAACAAGTGTATGGTGGATGCCCTGGGTACCACCAGGGCACCCACCTTTTAGAAATATGGGTCCTAGGGGTTGGGTCCCCAGGAGCAACAGCGGCTTTCATTTTTAATAATGGCCCTCGGGGATGGTGTCCGCATGGTCAAATAAGGCTCGGGGAGGGGGTCCACGTGGCCTCCCCCCCCTTTAATTAAAAAAGGGCCTAATAATAGGGGTAGGCGGAACTCGCAGAATTTCACTCTTTGGATTTTTGAGGAGTTTCATGAAAACTCCACGAGATTTTGTGAAGTTCCGCAAAGTCACCAAAATTGGCACCTTGTGCTGCTTACACTGATTTTTAGTGGCGGGAACTTTTTGTGCTGAAAAATCAGCATGAACGGCACCACACGATGTACCAAAGGATGCATCTTACTTCTTAAGTTGATTTTCCTGCCACATGAGTAGTTTTTTACTGGAGCGGCAGCTTTCTGCCCACAAATGATCGCGACCGCCATCTGCCCCCCCTAATATAGATCCATTCTGGCCTCGTTGCCTGAGCCTACCCCCTGCTCCGAAAAAGCAGATTAAAAGCTTGGGCGTCTGGCTCGACTGCAACCTTGATTTCAAGGAACAAACCCGGAAAGTCGCAGCCAGTTGTTATGGTCTTCTGAGGATGATTAGATAGATCCTTCCCCTGTTACCTTTCACTGCCAGAAGGCTGCTAGTTCAAGCATTAATTCTGTCACGGCTTGATTATGCCAATGCCCTATATTTAGGAGCTCCACACTCTACGACCAAAATATTACAGACTGTGCAGAACTGCGCAGCCTGCCTGCTCTTGAACATCCGCAAGCGCCTTTCGGCTAAACCTGCCCTGGCCACTCTGCACTGGCTTCCAATCCAAGGGAGAATCCTGTTTAAGGCGAAGGGCACCCACCTTTTAGAAATATGGGTCCTAGGGGTTGGGTCCCCAGGAGCAACAGCGGCTTTCATTTTTAATAATGGCCCTCGGGGATGGTGTCCGCATGGTCAAATAAGGCTCGGGGAGGGGGTCCACGTGGCCTCCCCCCCCTTTAATTAAAAAGGGCCTAATAATAGGGGTAGGCGGAACTCGCAGAATTTCACTCTTTGGATTTTTGAGGAGTTTCATGAAAACTCCACGAGATTTTGTGAAGTTCCGCAAAGTCACCAAAATTGGCACCTTGTGCTGCTTACACTGATTTTTAGTGGCGGGAACTTTTTGTGCTGAAAAATCAGCATGAACGGCACCACACGATGTACCAAAGGATGCATCTTACTTCTTAAGTTGATTTTCCTGCCACATGAGTAGTTTTTTTACTGGAGCGGCAGCTTTCTGCCCACAAATGATCGCGACCGCCATCTGCCCCCCCTAATATAGATCCATTCTGGCCTCGTTGCCTGAGCCTACCCCCTGCTCCGAAAAAGCAGATTAAAAGCTTGGGCGTCTGGCTCGACTGCAACCTTGATTTCAAGGAACAAACCCGGAAAGTCGCAGCCAGTTGTTATGGTCTTCTGAGGATGATTAGATAGATCCTTCCCCTGTTACCTTTCACTGCCAGAAGGCTGCTAGTTCAAGCATTAATTCTGTCAAGGCTTGATTATGCCAATGCCCTATATTTAGGAGCTCCACACTCTACGACCAAAATATTACAGACTGTGCAGAACTGCGCAGCCTGCCTGCTCTTGAACATCCGCAAGCGCCTTTCGGCTAAACCTGCCCTGGCCACTCTGCACTGGCTTCCAATCCAAGGGAGAATCCTGTTTAAGGCGATGTGCATTGCACATAAAGCACTTTCCAGAAAAGGTTCACCAATGATTCGCTCTATGATTTAATCCTACCGACCCAATAGGGCTTTGAGATCTGAAAATAAGCATCTGGTGGCAGTCCCGAAAATAAGACGAACACAAAGTGGAGGCCACCTCTTTTCGTATAATACAGCTAAGTTATGGAACCACCTCCCCCCTCACATTCGTCTGGAGTCAAACTACTTGAACTTCCGAAAGCAACTGGAAACTTTTCTCTTTCCTTGAACTGCTCGAAGTTTAACTCTGTGCAACTGTCAGCGCTGGGATGCCCTCGGGTAACCACGTGCTTTAGAAATGCTATTTCATTCATTCATTCATCGTTGGGCAAATCTCGCTGTGTGCCCGCCTTGCAACAAAAAAATCACACTACCGGACATGGAATCTCACTCACCAACTTACTGTTGGAGAGCCATCTGTAAAAAGTTGGCCAGAACTCCGCGTTGTATCCAAAACTCCACCAACTCCGCCAGCGGCGCGGCATTTATTGCATTTGATTTTGAGACAGCATAGTATCCGACTAAGCCATTCTGTAGCTCAGATTTGCTTGTCAGTGCCTTTGCACATAGGAATCTGAAGGTATTTTTTTTGCTTTGCTTGAGTAGTGCAGCAGCTTGAGGTGCCAGCATACCTCAGTTGTAGGTATACATTTTTGGTATGTAATTTTTTTATGCCACCATGTAGCTAACTCTTTCAAGGGGCTATCTTGGTGATTGTTGGTTTTGCATCAGTTAGTCAGAAACTGGTGCTGGTGTTTCTGGAGGTGACCTCTGTGGTATCATCCTGTTCTTTAGTTTGTGCAACATGGTTTCTTAATAGGAGTAGTTGCAGCTTCATGTTGAGTATTTTCTTTATAAAATAAATGTTTATTTTTTATTTATATCAACCAATAAACTGCCTAATATTAAGTCAATAGACATAGTTAGTACATGAAAAGGTCCAATATATATTAACCTCATTAATCATCCATTCCTACGGAAAATCTAAAATACTTATAATCACTTACAGCTTTTCACTCACTACTGATCGCAAGGCTACTCTTCTTCTATTCTCACAGTCTTCTTCAGTGTTTGCATAGAAATTGGGGGTGGAAACATAGCAGCCAGTTGGGAGTAACTGACCGCAAGTTCTGGACCTCAGGCGGTGGCTGTGCCTCACCCATGCAATGGAGCATTAGCCTACCTTTCTTCGGAATACTGGAACTGTTGAGTAGATAGTTTTCCTGGATGGGGACCAAGGAGGGGATCTCGCATCTAAGAGGGAGGAGCTGGCCTTGCATTCCAGGCTGCACTGGTTTCACACGGCAGAAGGGTTCTGCAGGGGATGCCGGGCAGTGCTGCGTATCTCGTTTTGGGGTGGAGAAGGCAGTGGTAGCACAAGTTCTATGCTGCCTGAAGGGCTAAAGGAGGGACGCCAGTGAGGAGGAGGAGAGAGGCATCTGACAGAGACATCCTTTAAGGAAGTTGAGTTCATAGCTATTTACAATTTAGAAAATACAGGTTCAAAAAGGGAGAAAAGGATGTACTTGGAAAAAGGTAGACCCTGAATAAGGCAAACCTTCATTCAGTGAGATCTGTGGAGGGGGAGAGCAAGTGGCCGGTGTCCAGGTGCTCTACAAATCATGCAATAAAAGAGTTATCAAAGAGGGGGCTTACATCCATAGAGAAGTATGTGAAACCACAGGTCAAGAACATTAAAGTTACACTCTCTCTTAGGTCTAATATTATGGTGAAGTCAAGTGACGAAATCCAGCCTTTAGGTTTAGGTCAAATAAAGAAAGGAAATTTTGAGTTGAAGGAGACAAGTGTCAAAGGCAGAGGTTGTGAGATGGAATCTGACAGACTTAATAACAGCAGTAAAATGGAGGAAAGGAAAGCCCTAGTGGTCTGTGTACCAACGGAAATCATTATACCCACTTCATAGAGCAAGACTTGGAAAAGTTAGAGGGGGGATCCCCAGGACTCCTGCTTTAAGGGTAGGCTGGGAAATGACATGAGTGTAGGTAACTAGGGGAACCCTGAGGAACCAGAAGTGGACTTATGGTGAGGCCATCAAAAAAGGTAGTCTTGATAACCTGCAGACAGTCCAGAATATGATATCTAGTTTATCTATGGAAATAGAAGAACGTCTTTTCCATTTCTTGAACAAATAAAAGGGAGATTCAGGTGGCCTGCACTAAGCAGGAAGGGAAAATTGATGTCTTGACTCAATGCACAGATGCACTTGAGAGGACGGTACAGGAACTCAGCTTGGAATCAAGTGTTAACACTAAGGAAATCCATGGGCTAAACAAGCAGGGGAAAGTCCTTACTGACAAGCTTAAGAGTAACCCTGGGCGTAGTTCGCGTAGTAGCGATACGCGTAGCTACGCGAAGTGCACTTCGCACTACGCGAGCTACACGTAGCACTACGCGAACTGCGTAGTGCAGTAGGAAATGCTGTTCGCAATGATTGCACAGTGCCGGATGCTTGTCCGCACTGTGAAATCATTGCAAACGGCATCTTGCACAGTGCAAGCGGTCGTTTTCTGCCGCTCAAGTAGATTTGAACTCGAGCGGCAGTTTTCTCAACGGGGACTGGTAGTTTCTCATCGCGAGCGGTCGCGAGCATACGCGACCACTCGCAATGAGAAACCTGACCTCCCCGCGTTGAGAATCTCGCCGGGAGGTTTATTTTCCATGCTCGCGATCAGCAACTTGATGTTGCTGATCGCGAACGAGAAAAAGTCTCGCCGGGATGTCATTTTGCTCGCTCGCGGTCGCCAACTTGACGTTGAGGACCGCGAGCAAGCAAAAAATGCCCGCTACGTGTTATTGCACTGTGCTACGTGCAATTCGCGTAGCGCGTAGTTGCGCAAACTACGCGAGCGTAGCGTAGTTTTCCGCCCAGGCCTACTTAAGAGGCTGGAGAATCATGCTAGAAGGGAAAACATTAGAATTCTGACTGTAGAATAAGGTGTGGAGTGGGGTGACTTAAAATCTTTTGTGGGGAACTTTTTAAGTAGAATTCTTGCAGAAAATTCAGAGAGTACACTGGGATCCTTTTAGCTTAAGACCAGGAAGGGAGAAACCCCATAAAATTATTGTTAACTATTTGCCATATGCTGTGAAGGAGAGGATCTTGGCATCAGCATTAGGGGAAACAAAATTTAAGTCCTGAGATATCCCATTTACTATTAGATCAGATATTTCTTGCTCCACTGAAGATAGATGGTGGGAACTAGGGAGATGGATGGAGGAGTTGAAAAATGTGGAACAAGTGTGCAACTCTGGTTTTCAGCACTGTTGAAGGTCATGCAAAGCAATAAGATGCATAACTTTATTGACCCAGAAGAAGTCCATAAATTATTAGAGTATTAAATCAGGTGAGGGAGAAACTTCAGAATGTAAGATAATGACCACCTACAGAAGGAGCTTAAACAGAGGCATAGTTCATGCCTGGAAGTCCACTGGGGAGGGTTTCCCTGGGAGGGGTAGGGGGAGTTGCACGAGGTGGGGAGCAAAGGGGAAAAATGCAGGAAAAATTGAAGTCCTCCTTTAACGTCTGTATGGCGTATAGTGTACCTAAGACTGGTTTAAAGCTTTGCTTATTAGGATGGGATTAGGTGAGGGATCATGGAAGGAATCTGGGTTAGCTCTGTAGGTACTTTATTGAATGTGAATGGCATTAAGGTTAAAAGGAAATGTTACTCGGATATGAATTTACCTTAAAGAAATGAAAAGACAAGAGGCATTTGGCAAAACAGGGACAAGTTGGGCTAATTAAATGCAGGCGTGGGAGAGTCTCGAAAGAATGAGTGTGAGGAAAATCTCTTGGTGTACTAAGTTTTGGCTGGTTTTATACACATCTTGTGAAGTAGCAAAACATGATTTCTGAATTCTTAAAAGACACTACAGTCATTTTAGAAGTTTGGCCATCTGATAAGGACACAGATGGCTCTCGACCTCGGTGAGAGCTAGTGTGGGCCAGTGCATATGTGTCCAGATGTCCGGCATGAGGAACACATGATCACTACGTGTGGTGTGCATATCCAGTGCTGAATGGCTGAGTGTTTTTATCTACATGTGGTGTAACTTTGTGGTATTTTTGGGAAATGCTAGCCTTTGGCGAGACGTGTTTTATTGGGGCCAATCTCAGCAGACCTGTTTGTGTTTCAACTATATATCTGTGGGATCGATCAAGGTATTCCCTGGGCGTGCATTTATCTTCGGGTTAAAAGGGACCCCACCTGTGACCTGTTATTCGATATGCATGGGTGTGGGTCGCAGGGCATGTCTGACCACGTATCTCTGACTTTGGGTTGATGGGGAGGTCACCTGGGGCAAATCCAACAGCAATGGTACGAGTTCACTGGAACTCTTAAAAGTAATATGGCAGTCTCTGGTGTCATTATTATTGACATTCTCAATAGCTTGTCATAGAGTACATTGGCATTGAATTTATCGATATTGACATAATTATGCATTCCTAGATCATGACGTACATTGAAGTTGCTTTTACTGGTAACAACATTGTCATTGGTACATGAATTATGGCATAGTTTGACATTGCTACTGCCGGTATCATCGCTGTTGCGCAGGCATAGATTATGACATACATTGACATTGTATTTAAGAGCATTGACATTGTTATATGGGCACAGGTTATGGCATACGTTGGCATTGCATTTATTGGTATTGCTGTTGTTGGGCCTGCACACATCATGGTACTCATTGACATCGTATTGGCCCATTACAACAGAAGCAACACCAGATTCTGCAATACTTAAGGGATCATGGCACACATAATATTTTGCTGCAGGAGACTCACCTTTTAAGGCAAAAATATAGAGAGCTAATGTTAGGGCAGTGATGGGTTGAGCAGGTAGTTGCAACAGTTCAAGTGCATTGTGACAAAGGGGTAGGATTATTATCAGAGTCAACTAAAGCATTGAGATAGTGAGGAGTAGCGCTGATGAAGGTAAACACTGGATAATTGCTGAGGTTAGGACAGCCACTATTCTAGGCTAGACTATTTCCTTGTATAAAGTGGTGGGATGGGTGGCATTCTTCAGTTAGAGCACCTCCCAATCCACCTACTGACCACACTGCCATGTTTATTCATATTGCCCTGTCAGGCCAGAAGAAACCAGTAAGGTGGACTCTTGATAGAAAGCTTCTCTTTCAATCTGAAAAGGATCTGGAGATTCAGAGGAGAACTGAAGAATATTTTAAATGGAATCTAAGAAAAGCTCAAATAAAATTGGTGTGGGATGCATACAAAGCCTGCCTGAGGGGGATATTGCAGAGTCTAGTGATCTCCTCAACTAGAAATGAGAGGCAGGTGATGAACCAGTAAGAAAAAGAGATAGTTGAGCTGTAGGGTGAATTGAAATCAGTAACGACAGAGGAAAGGGATAGAGAAAAGGCTGAACATGTGCTCTATCAATGACAAGCAGAATTTAGGGCAAGGATGGAAGATAAGGAAAAAGGGCAGTGGGAAGTGAGTAAAGTAAAGAATTTTGAGTATGGAGAAAGGTGTGGGAAGTTATTAGCTTGGAAAACTAAAAGAGCTAGAAGTAGGAGTTACATCAATGGGAAACTGGATGAGAGAACAAAAACAGTATTAGAGGACGACCAAGGGGTCGTAGAAGCATTTGTAAATTTCTTCCAAGAGTTATAGTTAGAAACTTCCATCCTAGATTTACTACAAGTGGGAGATAGGTTGGAGTCTAAAGGGCTGCCTTCACTCTCTCTGGAGCAGTAGACTTTTTCAGGCCAGGTAGTAAGTGGGTTGGAGGTATTACCTGCAATTAAGAAACTAAAGAGAGGGAAAGTGGCTGGGCTAGATGGGATCCCGAATGAACTTAGTCGACAATGTGATCCCCTTCTGGTTAACATTATTTAACGTAATACTGATAGATGGCTCTCCATTACCACCATCCTTGAGCAAGGCAACCATCTCACTGATTTAGAATCCAGGCAAAAACCCTTGTGAATGCTAGTTATAATGTCCCATTTCACTAATAAACTGTGACTATAAGGTTTTTACAAGCAGTTTAGCAGGCAAACTAAGCAAAGTGGTGGGTAGTGTGGTACACCATGATCAGAAGGGGTTTTACCAGGAAGGTATTTGAGGAAAGTCATGCATAGTTTGATGGGCACCATTGATATAGTGGCTGCACACTCCCTCTCATTGGCTATTCTCACTTTAGATGCATCTAAAGCTTTTTACCAGGTCAACTGGGAATATCTTATCTTGGTACTTGAACATCTGGGGATTGGAGAAGCATTCTGCAAGGTACTACAGAAGATCTATAGCTCCCCGACAGTGAGGATACTGGCAAATGGGTATCTATCTTCAGTGGTTAAAGTTATAAGAGAGGCCAGACAGGGATGCCCTCCTATCTCTTTACTGTTCGATTTATATATAGAACCGGTGACCCAAAGTCTAAGGCTGAATAAAGGTATTGGTCCATTCTCATGGGAGGAGGTTACTAAAAAGAATGCGCTTGTGGGGGTGCAGCCGAGCTGCAAACCAAGATGGCCGCATAGCTTCGGAGCTCCGCAGAACTCCCTGACATCCTGGCCATGCAGGGAGCCTCATAGACCCCCTAGGTGGCTGCAGAGCAGTGGGGTTAATGCAGAGACACAGCGGAGCCTGGAGAACCCTCAAAATCAGTGCATGCCTGACTACAGCCGCAGCGGCACCCAACGACGACAACGGGCCTAGCAGACCTGGGTGGAGCCACTGAGAAGGCATAGACCTGTGTTCGTTTCCTGTGCCCTGGCTGGATGTAAGGGACATATAGCCGCCATGTTCATGTGCTGCCTACTGCAGCAGACTAGAGGTTCGAGCGAGCGGGGGCACACTGCCTGCAGCGCTTGGCGGGCCGGAACCATGCCTGTGGTCACCTGTTGGGTGGCGGTGTAGGAGGTGCAGACGCACGGAGGGAGCACTGCACCATAGGAGGCTTCGGATTGAGGTAATGCTGACCGGCAACACCCCCCGAGGCCCTGTGGTGACAGGGGCCACGGGTGAACCTGGGGGCTGGCCATCGGGCCAAGCCGGATCAGCTGGATGTGGCTGCTCCACCTCCCCCCATCTTCGTTCCCCTTGATGTGCCACTTGGTGGACCAGTTGCCAATGGCTGCCCGCGATATGTGGCTTTGCGCTCGGCAGGATGAAGACCGTGCAGCTTCCACAAATTGGCCCTCTTACTGAGCACACAGTGGGATCCACATGATTATTCATGGGTGCATAACTTGGCGTGCTGGGGGTGTAGTATACAGGTGCCCTGCGAGGACTCCCACAGTCCTGTACTGGAAAGACACATGCCAGCATACTGTGCGGGCACTGGGAGATCTTGGGGTCCACTGGTGCAGGTCCCCCCTGGCTTGCCCTGTGGACCATGTACCAAAGCTGGCCGGCGACACCTGGAGATAATATAACCCTCTGTAAAGCAGACTGTATGACCACGCTCTGTGCGATGGGCCTGCAGGGCTCATAGTGGTGTGTGGCATAACGGCCATGGCAGGAATGGCGGGGGCCCATTCCTACTTTCGCTTGTATAAAACACTGAGCGTATGGTGCACAGAGAGGTCGTATATCTTAACAAAGGTGGGACATGGTCCGCGGTGACCCTAAACAGCGCAGGCTAAACTTTGAGAACACCAGATGGGAGAGTGAGGCCCCCAGCACTGAGATAGCAGAGGGTGGAGACCGGGTTGCAGCCACTACTGTTGCTTTGCTGGGTACGGAGGCCCTCATGTTGGAACTAAGGGCTGGCTTTAAGCCTCTAGACACTCGCTTTGATCCACTGGACAGGCGATTAGACACAATGGGAGCACGAGCATGAGGGAAAGCTGGACACTGCGGAGGGCAGGATCCCTGATTTAGAGGATGGTTCTGCCCAGACTACTAAATGACTGGAGCACATGGAAATGTTTTTAAAAACATTAGCTATAAAAAATGAGGATTTGGAAGCCAGAGGTAAGCGCAATAATATCTGCATAGTAGGCTTCCCGGAATCCACAAGCACAGGGCGACTTGATGGATATGTATAGCAACTACTGAATGATCTATTCGGATGCGAATCCTTCACAACGAAATTTGTGGTGGAAAGGGCGCACCACACGCTGGGACTGCGCCCAAGTCTGGGCTGCCCACCGCGCCCGATAATTGCTTGGCTCTTGAACTTTAGTGATAGGGTCACTGCGCTTCGTCTGGCGAGGGAAACGGGGCATTTAAACTGGCAGGGATTGGCGATCTTGTTATATCCGGACTTTACAGCAATGGTGCAGGACGCCTGCCGGAAATACGCTGGAGTCAAGGCTACCCTCTGTAACCTGGGCTTGAAATACGGGATGTTATACCCTGCATGTTTACGAGTGGACATTGAGGGCAGGTCACGGATTTTCGAAACGCCGGCCGCTGTGCAGTAGCTTTGCCGCACTCTCTCCAGGACTCAGGGAACTCGCCAAGTAACTTCTCCAGCCCCCGGTTCCAACTCTGGGGCCAGTGTTGACCTGTTTTCTGCTAGTTAGTGGTGCCGGGGGTCCTGGCCCAGGGTTTGTACTGTAATGTACAAAATTTCCGGAGGGTGTGGGACTGGTTGTCATTTTGGGCGGCACGAGAATGGGGATTCATTGCATGGCAAGTAAAGTTGCTTATTACATTTAATGTAAGAATGTGGAATCAGCATAGCGTTGTCACCCCCGATTGCGGTTGCACATTAGTACTCATAACCTTTAGATGGTTTGAAGGTGTTCGCATCCTTTTTGGGTTCTGGGTTATGGGGGTTCTCTGTAGTAGAAGATATGGGGATGGGTGGGGGGAGGAGGAGTTGGACATGCACAAAGTATATCAAGGGTATTTGTTTTCATGTTTGTTAATAAGACCGTACAAATTTTATTGAACAGTACAGCACACATACTTCTGCCTAGAAATGACCATGGAGGATAGGATTCACCCCTTTGCTAACCTCAAGCTACTGACCTGGAATATTCAGGGACTGAATAATACTCGTAAAAGTAAGCAGGTGGTGCACTATTTACAGAGACATCAGGTTGACATTGCCTTTCTTCAAGAAACGCACTTGGCCCCTAACACAACTTCCAATTTTGCTGCGGGCTGGTGCCCACATAGATATCTTGCCAGTTATAGTACATATGCTGGAGGTGTTGCTATATTGATTCATAAGCATGTGCCATTTCAGTTAGTAGAGGAATGTGCTGACACAGCAGGGCGATACTTGTTAATGAAAGGCTGCCTACCTGGATACGTTATACTAATGGTTAATGTCTATGCCCCAAACGTAGATGACCCAGAATTTTACCTGGACCTATTGACTCAAATAGATCCGATGGAGGCGGACCAAAGCAGGGGTGACCTTAATATAATGCTTGATCCCAAAGAAGATAGCACAGTGTCCACACTGGATGCAAAGCCTAGGGCCAAGAGTACGCTGACAGTTCTCAGGGAATCATATATGCTGACGGATGCCTGGCAACATAAATACCCCGCGCAAGCTGCATATACTCATTATTCCGCAACGCATAACACATGGACCAGCCTAGATTACGGGCTCCTTGCGCCTAGTCTGACTCCATGGATTGTGTCAATGACCCACCTGCAACGTACACTGACCGATCACGCTCCACTCCTCCTGAAGCGGAGTATTCCCCGGGCGGGAGTGGTAGAGAGGCAGTGGAGATTCCCAGAGATGGCCTTTCGAGATGAACTGTTCAAATCCGAGCTACGTGCAGCAATAGTGGAGTACTTTGAGCTTAATGTGGGAACGGTAAAAATCAAAGCCACGTTATGGGAGGCTTTTAAAGCCTACATAAGGGGGGTATGCATATCCAAGAACGCCGGGATCATTAGGGATTTACTTTGCACACTGTCACAGTTGGAGGCACAATTAACTGCATTAGACCAGAACCAAATAGCACAGCACCAGCCAATCAGTTTAAAGCCTCTGGCTGAATTGTTGTCCGAGTATCATGAAGCCTCGGAACGTGAAGCACATTACCTGGGGAAATATGAAGTAGCTAGAGGGTATGGGGAGGGTGAACGGCCAGGCCACACGTTAGCATGACTACTGCAACCCCCAAGAGGCCAGACATACATTTCTGCTCTCCAGGGCCCAGATGGTAAACATATCTCTGACACCATTGGCATACAAAAAACAGAACTCACCTATTACTCAGACCTGTACACATGAAGAGCTGCAGCAGACAATATGGGCATTAATCATTATTTGGATGAAATAGCCATGGTATGGCTAAGTTCGGCCCATCAGGAATTTCTTGCCGAGCTGTAGTGTAGTTCCTATTTCCCTAATAGGCTATGCGCATTGGAATAATATAACCTATAGGCTTGACATAGGACTAAGGTCGGTATGTCCCTATCGAGTATATTAAACTTAATTACTTGTGCCAGCTAGCTCAGAGGCCACTAGAAACTCCTTGAGAACAAGAAGGGAGTAGTTTCTGGCAACCGAAAAATGTGACTACTTTGTTTCCCTTTAGAATCGGAACACGTCTCAGAATCGTGGAAACAATAGATAACAGTTTCACTCAGTCAATCGTGCATGCTTAGTTTCTACAGAGTTACACAAAAAGGAAAGACGGGCGTTTCAATAAAAGGGTTTTATTGAACAGTCTTGTTTCTCGTGTAAGAGATATGTGCTGTTATGATCACAAGACAGTATGCAAGATAAATAATGTACAGCGTAAGCAGTAGAAATAAATAATACTGCACTAGCATTATCTTTTAGCATATATTCACGTACATAAATAACATGAGCTAAAAATGCGAGTACTCATACGATGCGTCTCTAAGCTAGTTCTACCCCAATGTACCTAACCTAGTCTAGGTGTAGGGAAAGGTAGAAGTAGGTGGAGTATTCTCTAGTCTGGTACACTAAGAGTATGTTAAGTCTAGTATGCCAAGAGTCCCTCTAGGTTCTAGTCAGCTCCATACCTTGAGAATGAGAGAGGTGGGAATCTCTTGCCGGATCTGGAACTCTAACACCCCGCGAAGGGAGTCAGAACACTGGAAGCTGGATTCGTCTGCGTGCAGGAATGACAGCGTCTTCTCAGTGCGTCAGGCCGGGATACGGGCTCCTCTGAAGTCGAGGTCTCCTCTAACTTTGCTTGGGCAAGGGAAGGTATATTTATACCTGGTAGGTGTCTTGGAATGTTAGCATTGACGTGAAGTCGGACAGAGGAAGACGTCAGGAATGAACCCTTAAGGTATAACGGTTCATACATAATAGATGAGTTCTTGGAGAAATCAATAGTCCTGTGCTAGGGGAACTCCCGAAGCTTAAGGGTCTGGTTTCTAAGAACTCGTTGTGACGTTAGGGTGGACAGATGTCGGTGACCATGCCTGTATTTGGAGTGCACGGTTAATGCCTAAATAAGGACAGAGATTCTATGCCTATATAAGGGCAATGCGAATTGTGCCTATATAAGGACATGATTCAGGAAAACCTATATACGGACACCTAAAGCGGAATACAACACCCACTCCAATTTCGAATGAACGATAATACTAAATGCTAAACATTTAAATGCTAAACATAAAATTGAGTACGAACAATGTCCTGTGCACACGTAGTTGGGATAACAGATCAAAGCAAAGTCTCAAAAGTAGCCCAATTTAAGATCAACATCAGTTGTGTGAATCATAATTATTTAATGATGAAATAAAGCAAAAGAAGAACCAGCCGACACGTGTTTCGTCACAATGGGGGTAATCCCGTGACTCTTCAGGGCTTGAGTAAAGCTGCGTGTGTGCGACAAGGGGAAGGAGGAATAAGGCGGGTGAGCCCGGGACCTGCATGAAATCAGGGGGGAAGTGACGTCCGTCTCTCCAGTGACTGCCGGATCCGGAAATTGAGTACCACATGTTGCTAAAAACATTTCTAAAAGCATTTTAAAAGAAGCTCAAAACTGTTGAAATGCAATTGGTACTGTACATTTAAAGCATAGTTTTCATTCTAAGCATATAACAGAAGTAAAATGCAACGTGAATGAAACAGAAATATATACATATGACGAAATGGTCGATAAGTTCTCAAAATCAAAGCCATTGCATATCATGGTATCAAATGAAATGTTAGACAAGTAAAGTGACAATGTGTCCCTGGAAGTATTCAAAGAAGTCCGTTTTATAAGACTAGTTCTACTGTAAGCAGATTGTTCATTTGCCATGTCATTTAAAAAAAAAAAAGTTCAATTCTGGGAAAAGTTTCAAGTTTGAAAAATATGAAGGCCAAATTTCATTGTTGCCCTGGTACACTGTGAGCCGAATCAAAGTCAGTGTATGGGTCTGGTGTAAACATTAGATCATCTATTTCCGTAGCCAAAATATAGTCCACCGAAGTTGGTGACATTTGGAACACCTCGTTCAGAAGGTTAATTGCACAGAGATGAGAAACATCGCCTTCAGCAGAAGAAGCAATGTACGCGTCCGTTGTTACCTGTGTGCCTGTTGATCCATCTCGTACCTCAGCAGCAGCCGGAAGCATCTGTGAGATCTCAATGAATGCCGTCATCAGGATT
Source organism: Calotriton arnoldi (assembly GCA_963921515.1). Taxonomy (NCBI): domain Eukaryota; kingdom Metazoa; phylum Chordata; class Amphibia; order Caudata; family Salamandridae; genus Calotriton; species Calotriton arnoldi. The sequence continues at coordinate 76,312 of CAWUFW010021442.1, read as the reverse complement.
GGTAGCCTCTGGGGACAACACACAGCATGGGCCGTTATCGGGTCCAGAAGAGCATCGATATCCGTTGGCATGACTGATGGGAGTGTTAGATAGGTGTCCAGCATGCATTCTTCACCGCAAAACAGGCAGCGTAGAACAGGTAAGATGCAATCTTGCCAGATTGGTCTGAATGACAGGAACCACGTTGTATTAAGTTCCCGTAGACGAGGCATGCCCAAAAGCTGTACTATTCGCTCCCGGCATTTCCGTTCAGGGAGGGCTCTCTCCACATCGCTCCGAGTGATGTTGGCGAAGAGGCTTGCCATAGCGTAGTAGGAGGAATAGAAACAGAATTCCTGCAACAAGTGCTAGAATTAACGGCACACCACCAAACACCGAATGTGCGAAGTTTGGGATGATTCCGAGGACAGCCTGGAAAGGTGCTTATAGTCCGGAACAGATGGTCTTAAATACATGTACAATTCCGCTTGTATCAGACATGTTGAAGATACGTCCTATCATTTCTACGGAATGTATAGGTTAGTTTGTACGAATTAAAGCTTGTATCTCAGCCGAAGTCCTTGCAACTTGTAGATCATAGGTTTCTTTGGCCGAGGTCAAAGGCACTGATTGTTGTATAAGCATGGCTTTCATTCTGCTTAAAGTATCAAATCGTATAAAAGAGACATTCAACGAAGGCCATAGAGGCGACTCCCTGACTGTGTCTATTGGGGCAAACAATACTTGCATACAGCAAGTGACCCTGGAGTTGACCGTTACTAGATATGGGATGCCTGGCAACATGCCACAGCAACTCTGATCATTCAACATGAGGTAACTCCCATTAGAAAGTTGTCCAAACGTTGGATTAATCACAGCAGCTGGTGTACCCTGCTGGTGGCAGGACAAATTTGCCACAGAACCATTACAAGCCCCGTGTAAAGATATGTCCTGACAAATCAGTGAACCGCTTAGTGCATTTTCACAGTGTGTACCACTTAGAAACACTTCACGATCCCCACTCCAACATCTATATGTGTATGGTAAATTCCAGGATGTCTTAATGTATTCTTTACCCAACCTTTCATATTTGCCTGCTTGCATCAGTTTAAGGCAATACTGAAACTGGAAAGTAGTCACAGGTAGACTAATTTTGCCATGAATAAACCATTCTGTAGCTGGTTTTTCTGCCACTGTGAATGGTAATTTTTCAAGTTTTTCAATGCTCAGTACTGTATACTTTGCTCCCCGTTGTGCCAGTTCGATCTGTTTATCAGTTAGATTGTATTCTGCAAACAGAGCCGTTGTGTTGATAAAATGCCAAGGCACATAGCCCGCACGCAAAGATTGCAGCGTCCAGCTTAATAACATAATAGAACGTAAATGAGACTGGCCTTGCTGTAACATGGCTAAATCTTGTTCCAGTATGTCGATAGCAGAGGATACAATACTGTCCAATGAATAAATTCTGGAGGATAAAGTTGTTAACCCCTTGTCGACCACAGATAGGTTTTTCTCTAAATTAATACGATCAAGTTCACGTATTCGTTCTGCGGCCTCCATCTGTGACACCTTCCATGCTTCATTATAAGCAGCATAAATGCTGGCATATATGAAACGTTTTTGACGCGGTTTTCTTGGTCCAAGCAAGAATTCTCTAAGGTCTACGTCTTCTTTAAGTAAAGATAAGTGTTGTTTCACATCCTTAAGTGTAGATTTCTGCAGCCAATCGAGGCATAATTTTCCTACACTGTATGTTGTTACTACCCCCGGATGTTGTCTTTGGACGTATCGTGGGTCTGGCCTATGAATAGTAAACCCCTGTGTTTTATTCAGGAATCTCTCTTGACAGTTGTTTGTGTCTGTGGGCCAGATCAACCATTTTCTCCAATCAGGATTTGTTCTGTTGAGTTGTAGTATTGTGTCAACTGTAACCACTGCCTGTGTATTATTAATACTGGCAGGTGTTGGTACAGAAGGAGTTTTCATGTCTTTGATCTTGGCTAAACCAAGGCAAGACGTTTGTTGCACAGTGTCATTCAAAAACATTATTTGCTGAGGGATGATACAGGCTCTAAACAAAGCTTCTATCCCCTGCACTTGCCAATCTTTAGTACCCCAGACAGATTTTGTGTCTATTGTGTCTTTCCACAAGTCAAAACCATGTCTAGACAGTTGGGCAATAAATGCTGCAGAGTAAATCTGTTTTGTATTAGTTAACATAATTTTCAGTCCTGTTTTGTTTACCTTTTTATAGTAAAATGTTTCTGGATCAGATGTATTGTATCCTGAAAAATATGGAAACTTTTAGCAAATGTTTTTGAACTACCTTTTGGTGGTGTAGGACAATGCTCCCATTGGTTAAACATAAACACATTTCTAGGTGTTTCAGATTTATGCAAAAAATGATGACCATAGTGGTTATAGCAATACAGCTGTTCATAGTCTGATGAACCCTCTAAATATTCATTATTAGAAAATGCAGCAGACTTTTCTAGGTCAAACATCATGTCATTTACAGTTTCAAAGTCCCAATCATCAGAATAGGTACTGGATGAAACAAAATCACTTAGTGAGATCTTAAATAAATGTGGAATGTTCAAATGTTCCATCGGGCCGAAGATATCGAAATCTGTTTTGTCCACACTATACCATCCTGTATAGGAACGGCTGTGATGTCCACTGCTGACAAGTCTCTTGTTTCACGATGGGATGATTTGTGAGGTTTTAAAAGTAAGTTCACTTCTTTTCTTTCAATGTCCAAATGGATGTATCTGCCATTTATAAGCACACTCATAGTCATAACCAAAGCTAGTCAAAGCAGGAAGAAAAATATTCCAGAAATAACCCAAAGTTCAATCCATGGTGAAACCAGATAAGTCTTTTCCCAAAAAATAAAAAGTCTTGTACTTGCTGTTTAAAAGTTTTTGATGCTGGCGACGTCTCAAGCTCACTCAGATCCTCAGAAAACGTATCAAAGTTAATGAAATAGCCAGAAGCAGTTCTGTCAATTGTTGGAATTGCATCAGGATTTGTAGAAATCGCTGGAACCAGTTGATCACTTGTTACATTGGTGTAGACAGGTGTATTTGGACGAACTGTTACTTGAGTTTCAAGAGGGATGAGTTCCATAGCATTGTTGCTCAGTCCTTCATCTGTTACTGCTGAATTCTCGATGGTTATCAGTCTTTCAGTCTGAACCTCTTGGATAATAGCGAGAGGTGTGTGTCTGCTACTAGGTCGGAGTCCACAAGGCCTACTATTTAGTATTGGCCACATACTGTGGTTTGATGAGGTCGATGGACACAAATATTTTCTCCTTTTTCCAGCAAGGGGCGGCAGAAGTACTGTTCTTGTTCCGTGTATGGCTAGGACAGGTACTGGTTGTCTGTAAGAAGGTCCAAATTCCTTCTTGTCCGCAATTTTCTCTCTGACTAGATCCCCAACTTCTGGAATCCAGACAGGCCTTGCTGGGACTGCCGGTTTTTCCCCAGTGGTGGTTGGCTGCAGGAATACGTTGCTTTGTTTCGATCTTAGTTCATTTAGATCCTGTAAAACAGCCAAACGATCTTTGATATCAAAGGGTTTATTTTTCACCACTGTGCCGCTACATTCTAGATTGGGCACCCACATTCTTGTCCCAAATAGGACCTCATATGGAGTGACCCCCCCTAGAGAACTCCTTGGCAAATTGTTTAATGAGCGTTGGACCCCATAAAGATGTTTGACCCACCCATCACCCGAACCAAATACCCTAGCTGTTATAGACTGCTTTATGTCCCGGTTTTTCCTTTCCACAACAGAATTTCCCTCAGGATGAAACAGAGAGGAGTACCACAATGCAACACCCAGACTGGCCATGGCTTCTTTGTAAGCCGGAGAGCTAAACGCAGGCCCCGGGTCAGAATGTAGCGTGCCTATTGCATATGTGCCGATAAAGACTCGCAAATCTTTTATAACAGTTCGAGCGTCAGCCGAGCACTGAGGCCATATCCATAGGAACCTTGACTTAGTATTTGTGGGATTGCAGTTGTCCACAAGGACGCCTGTGCATAGATAGTCTAATGCTGTCTAACAATGGTGTCTGTCCCTGGCAGGCTACTTCGTAGCATGGTGTCTGGTGGCGTTGTGCATCACGCTGTATTTTACAGTCTATGCAGTCATTGATGAAGTTGTGAATATGTGTATTCATTCCAGGACACCAGTACATCTCTTTTAATGTCAATATTGTTTTAGAGATCCCTTGATGTGACAGACCCTCCCCCAAATGTGTTTCATAAATCAAAGCTGCTCTACATTCCATGTTTGGAATTACCCTATCCCCACTCCAGGGATTCGAGCAAAAGGAACATTGTTCGCATCAATTACATAAGAGTACTTGAGTGGAAACTTTTTGGTAATGCTGCACCACTGCCTTTGCTCATAGCATTGACAGCCAACATTATCTCACTGTCTATTCTCGTTTTTGAACGAGTGATCGCAGCTACGGAAGTTGTCTGAACAGCCCCCTTTGCGGCTTCGTCAGCCAATGAATTCCCTGCAACGTGAACGCCATCACATTGATGACTCAGTGTGTGTATCACGTGAGCCTATGGTAGTTCGTTTTTTAACTGAACTACTTGTTCCCAAAGCGTTTTATGCTTTATTGTGCCACCTTTTGCATCTTTGAAACCATTTTCAAGCCAAGTTTGTATATATTCATTATACGACTGCACACAGTAGAAAGAATCGCACACTATTAGTGTGGGGAATTCTCGATCTGTACTTTCAAGTGCCAGTTTGAATGCTTGTAGTTCAGCTTGCTGAGCTGTGCAATCTCCTAGAGATTGGGTTTTTGTGACCATAGGTCTGAAGTTGCCATCGCGCATGCGACCTGTAACGATTGCGCACGCTGCACTGTAAGCTTGCTTACTCCTGTTGCGGGTTGTGCGGATCCGTCAGTGTAAATTATGAATTCATACTGATCGAGAGGCAGAATCTCAGTGGGCAGAGGACATTCATGTTCATATTGCAGGAACGCTTGTGTTTTTAGATCAGGATCAAAAACATATTCAACATCTGTTGCAGCAAGAGAATTAACCCATTGTATCCATCTTGGATGTAATGCTTTTGCATTTGGAATGCTCGCTTTGTTACCGCCTCTAAGGCCGGAACTGGGGTTACGACAATAATGCGTTTCCTTGGGCTAGAGCTCTTTCTTTTGCTACTGCAGTTTGAACTGCTGTCAGTATTTTTTCAGTTGAAGTGAAGCGCATTTCTGCTTGTGTATACAAATGAGATTTGTATGCAATTGGTACCTTTTCACCCTCATTAAATGTTAAGTAGGTGAATCCGCATTGACCCGAAATTATTCGGATCACTAAATTGCGTTGACTTACGCGTGTTTGTAAATGATTTGTTGCTAACATGTTAGCTTGGAGTGAACGCAAGATTTCTGTGTGTTCTTGTGTCCAATTTTTTATTGAAAAATTAGGTTTGATTAGTGCGTAGAGAGGTTTAACCCTTTCTGCATAACTTAGAATGAAAGTTCTTCCAAAATTTAGGAAACCCAGGATGGATTGTAAATTTTTCAGCGTTTTTGGAGGTTGGAGCAGCGCACACCTTTCTAAAAAGTGGGCTGCCAAGCTCTTGCCTTCACTTGGAAGCTCATATCCTAGAAAAAGGACATTGAGATGGGCAATTCTGGATTTTTTAAAGTTGAACTTATAGCCCTCAGAGGCGAAGCCCAGTATAATGGTACTCACCCTGTTTAAGTGTTTGTCCAGGTCATCGTCTGTCAGATAGATGTCATCGACATATGACAATGCCTCATTATCATAAATTTGTAGTAACTCCGTTACCCTCACTGAGAATAACCCCGGGCTGTTCTTGAACCCTTGTGGGAGTCGACAAAAGTGACGCTGGTTCCCCATTATTGAGAAAGCTGTTAAGTACCTGCTTCCAGGTGCTATGTTTTGACAAAAGAAACCATTTGAGATATCCAATGTGGTTTTATATTTTTTACGCACAATGTTATTCATTAATGCTGTACTGTGTGCATTTTGTACCGCAAAAGTTTTAGAACAAGTGTTTAAGTGTCTGTAATCCAAAACTAGACGATAGGTGTTGTCTGGTTTGGAGACAGGAAACAAAGGATTGTTCATTGAAGAGGTGCATGTTTCAATCACCCCTTGGTATTCAAGTTGATCTAAGATCTCCCTGACCTGTTTTTTAGCTTCTTGCTTTATTGGGTACTGCCTCTGTGCAGTAGGTTCATTTTTTAGATGTATTTTATGGTGAGGCGAGTCCTCATCCCATCCTACATGATTTTTGTATAATGCTGGGGCCTGGGCAACTGCCCATTTCCTGGCATAAGTATATTTTAGATGAATTGGAATATGGTTGGAGAAGGCAGGCATAATAATGTCCTCACCGTGTGGGCACTCCCTGTCAAATTGTGGTGGCCAGTCTTTTTCTGCTAGAAGTATGTCATAGCCCCTTGATAGTCTTTCCCAAAAGAGTGTTTTCACCTGTCTAGGTATGTCTCCCTCCATCCGGAGTGTTATTTCATATAACTTTTGTGGAGTACTAACCCTGGTGTCTACAGTCTAAACTGTAATGTACTCATTCAAGTCCACTATCTCCAGAAGTTCCTTCAGGTTCTGGTGAGCTATTGTGACTTCTGCCGCACTGTCCAGCATTGTCTGAGCCCATTCTCCGTTCTTGAGTTGTGTTCTCAGTATCCTCGGCATGTCTGATCTTCAGACATGCCGAGACATTCTTTTTTGAGAATTGAGGTTTTGATTTATTTTTCGGAACGTGTTTGTCGTCTTTCGATTTCACACGTTCTTCTCTATGTTCTGACCGTCCTCTTCTTTCCGATGTCTGTGACGAGATCTGAAAGGTACAAGAGGAACGTGTATCAGTATCTTGATACCTGTCAGGCTTTTTTAAATTATCCCTATGCCTGAGGTTATACCTCCTTTCAGAGGGCTCCTTTTGAGGAAACCTACCTCGGGATTGAGAACGTTTCTCGTTTGAATTTTGTTTGTTAGTTTCCCACTTCTTTTTAGAAGATGTAGGAGTTTGTTTAATAGAGTCCTTCTCAGGACTTTCAGATAGTTTCGGCTTCAATGGTCTTCCACCCAAACTATCTCTGCCTAATTCTGCATAAGATTGTTCTATTATTCTGGGTAGTTCTGTAACATCGAATTCCCTTAATTGTTGGCGGATCGCCACTGCTGCTGCCTCCCCTTTAATATTAGATCATATTATTGTTGAGACCTGGTCGAAATTTTTCAGTAATTTCTTACCTAAATTCAGAGCAGGCTCTGCCCCGTATTCGTTTTGAATTTGTTTCAGGACATCTGGTATTACTGCAATTGACGGAACACCATGTGTTTTAGTATAGATGGCAGCAAAGACTGAGCCCCAAGTGGTGCAGTCTTCCAGTTGTGGTGTGATCCCCATTGGTAAACAGATTGTTACGATTCTGTGTTTCTCATAAGGGCTAGTATTTGGAAATACTGCTTCAATTTGAGTAATTTTTTGAGCTATCCAGAATGGAATTTGCTCACGTTTTGTTGGCATTTTTCCCATGACTGCGTATAGAGTCTGTGGTGTAATTTTTAGTGTATTCCCCTGTTGAGGAGTTTGATTTGGAAGTGTTAATGGTGGTTGGACTGTGAAAGTCTGCATGACATATTGGACTAATTGTCTGTAGATTTTTATCAACTCTTGTAGTTGAGTAAGTAGTTCCTCGTCTGACATTAAATCGAGGTCAGGATGAGGTGTGTAGCCGGCTAGAATCGGCCATGTTGCTCCTGGTCTACCTAGTGGACCGAGCCTGGTAATGTTTTTGTGATGTTTTAGGGCGCCTTTAAACCAGAGCTGATGCTCCTGGTATGTTAGTGGAATTTCAATATCCTCGAAAGGAATATATTCCTCTGGTGGTTCATCTTCTTTGTAGAAGTGAAACAGTCTTGTAACTGAATTTGATTCAGGAAATATTAACCATGAATAGAATACCTCTGTCTGAAAGGATTCGTGTGCCTCTATCACGAAAACTGCTCTACCGCCTCTTGGTGGTAGGCCGTGTTTTATAAGTTTTAGAGTGATGGCTCTTCTTAAGTTCGGATGGATGTCTATAACACCCTCCTCAGGTTCATTTAAACCTGTAAAGTTAAAAACTGCTATGGCTGGGTCAGCCGCAGCTCCACCGGTTTCGGTGTTATTGTCCCCGTTTATGGACATTTTGTTTTTTGAAAATGTAGAACAAGTTTCAAGGAAACAAAAGATAAGGTGCACAATATTTTGGAACACTGTATCCTTCAACGTTGAACAAACCAAACAACTAATATATAGGGTGCTTCCTATTTAGTTATGGCGGATATTTAACCCTACCCACTCCAGACGTCTTATGGAGTATGTGAGTAGGGGTCTCTGAGAAAAGCACGACTGAATTACTCAGTATCTAGAGTTAAATTACTGCCTTACCAAACGTTGGGCACCATGTAGTGTAGTTCCTATTTCCCTAATAGGCTCTGCGCATTGGAATAATATAACCTATAGGCTTGACATAGGACTAAGGTCAGTATGTCCCTATCGAGTATATTAAACTTAATTACTTGTGCCAGCTAGCTCAGAGGCCACTAGAAACTCCTTGAGAACAAGAAGGGAGTAGTTTCTGGCAACCGAAAAACATGACTACTTTGTTTCCCTTTAGAATCGGAACACGTCTCAGAATCATGGAAACAATAGATAACAGTTTCACTCAGTCAATCGTGCATGCTTAGTTTCTACAGAGTTACACAGAAAGGAAAGTCGGGCGTTTCAATAAAAAGGGTTTTATTGAACAGTCTTGTTTCTCGTGTAAGAGATATGTGCTGTTATGATCACAAGACAGTATGCAAGATAAATAATGTACATCGTAAGCAGTAGAAATAAATAATACTGCGCTAGCATTATCTTTTAGCATATATTCACGTACATAAATAACATGAGCTAAAAATGCGAGTACTCATACGATGCGTCTCTAAGCTAGTTCTACCCCAATGTACCTAACCTAGTCTAGGTGTAGGGAAAGGTAGAAGTAGGTGGAGTATTCTCTGGTCTGGTATACTAAGAGTATGTTAAGTCTAGTATGCCAAGAGTCCCTCTAGGTTCTAGTCAGCTCCATACCTTGAGAATGAGAGAAGTGGGAATCTCTTGCCAGATCTGGAATTCTAACACCCCGCGAAGGGAGTCAGAACACTGGAAGCTGGATTTGTCTGCGTGCAGGAATGACAGCGTCTTTTCAGTGCGTCAGGCTGGGATACGGGCTCCTCTGAAGTCGAGGTCTCCTCTAACTTGCTTGGGCAAGGGAAGGTATATTTATACCTGGTTGGTGTCTTGGAATGTTAGCATTGACGTGAAGTCGGACAGAGGAAGACGTCAGGAATGAACCCTTAAGGTATAACGGTTCATACATAATAGATGAGTTCTTGGAGAAATCAATAGTCCTGTGCTAGGGGAACTCCCGAAGCTTAAGGGTCTGGTTTCTAAGAACTCGTTGTGACGTTAGGGTGGACGGATGTCGGTGACCATGCCTGTATTTGGAGTGCATGGTTAATGCCTAAATAAGGACAGAGATTCTATGCCTATATAAGGGCAATGCGAATTGTGCCTATAGAAGGACATGATTCAGGAAAACCTATATACGGACACCTAAAGCGGAATACAACAGAGCCCTTCACGGAGGAAGAGATTATTCAAGCGATAGATGCAATGAATGGCTCAAAAGCGCCGGGACTTGATGGTTTCTCCAGCAGCTTCTATAAAGCATACAAGCACCTACTCACCCCACACCTTCTAGAGGTGTTTCAGGAGGCTTTGGAAAATGGGATACTCCCACCCACGCTTCGTGAAGCGGTCATACCACTACTCACCAAACTAGGAAAAGACCAGCTACACTGCGGTTCTTATCAACCACTTTGACTATTAAACTTTGACAACAAGATATTGGCCAAACTGGTGGGCACAAGGCTCTCACTCCTCCTAGACCAGATAATAGCTCCAACCCAATCCGGTTTTGTCCCACATAAATCCACCGCTATGAACTTGCAGCACTCCACAGAATTACACCCAATATTCCGGCTGCAGCGGTATTGTTAGATGCTGAAAAAGCATTTGATTCCATAGAATGGCCATTTCTACACTCTATCGTAGGCAGGATGGGTATGCCACTGGGGTTAATCTCCCTCATTAGACTGTTATATATGTGTCCTACGGCACGTATCCAGATAAATGGTACATTGACACCTACTTTTGACCTCATTTGTGGGACGCGGCAGGGCTGCCTGCTCTCTCCCTTACTGTTTGTGATTGCGCTTAATCCCCTGGTGCATCACTTACAGGAGAAGCACCTCCATAGAGGCCTTCAGTTCAAAACAGGCCCTTTACTCATCATTTTGTATGCTTATGATATTATACTATACGTGAGACATCCTGGCAGCAACCTGGGACCTTTACTTCATGAAATAACTCGATACAGAGTATTGCCTGGTCTGCATATAAATTTGGGAAGATCAGAAATCTTCCCCCTGACAACTGCCCCCAGCCCCAGTGATAGGGACACCGAATTCCCATTAAAGTGGTGTGAGGACTCTGTTAAATATTTGGGCATACATATACACAGAGACTCTGGAACAAATAATACGGCTTAACAATGGCCCAGCAATGGACAAACTGCCGGCAGGCTCGAGAGATGGCTGAATCTGCCACTAACCATGGCAGGCCAAATTGCAATATTCAGAATGGTAGTACTGCCTCAGTTTATATATTTATTCCAAAATATCCCTATTCCTCTGACCAATTCTTTTTTTACAACACTACGTACGCTATTATTGAAGCTTATATGGGGCGGTAAACAACCACGTATCAGCTGGGACACACTGACATTACCTTATGAGCGTGGGGGGTTTGGGGTGCCCAATTTTCATACAAATTATCTGGTGGCCCAGTGTAGCTTTGCCAGTCATTGGTATCAGGTTGATGCCAGGATCCCCTATACCAAACCGGAAGCAGACCTCACATACCCCACTCCACTGGCAGAAATTTTACCTGAGAGTTTGCCGAGTGACCCATCCGACATCCAGACGGTCTAAACGACTAGGTGGGCCTGGAAAAGACTTATTCAGGCAACCAGAAATCATTTAGTATACTCCCCTGCTATACCGTTGCCGGGCAACACTTGGTTACCCATCACACAGGAGGCCCTAGTTAAACGTACTTTGACCAAAATGCCCTGGAAACATTTGGGGACTTGTTACCTAGTGGGCATGTCTTTACGCGGACAGAGGATAACCATTTATAAGATGCCCTGTTGATGATCAGCTCGTACTTCGGAGACTACTGGGAGCACTTAAGGCCCAAATTCCCAGCTGTCCTCTTGACCCAACGGACTTCCCACCTCTGACACTACTCATTAAGGATATTGGTGGGGAACACCTAATGTCCAAAATGTATAAATCATCTATAGCCATGCTACCCACTGGAGATGCAGGTGTACGGGCTGCTTGGGAGCGGGACTTGGGCCATCCACTTTCCCACTTCCAGTGGTACTACTGCTATAAGCGAACACAAAGGGTTTAATTAAACCCTAGACATAAGCTATTACATTTAAAATTTTTGTGGTGTGCATACTTTACCCCTGTCAAGATGCATCGCATGGACCCATCGTGCTCACACATATGCCCCAAGTGCAACTCCCCGTCAGCAGACTTTGCACATATGACGTGGACCTGTGACCAACTGGCCAAGTACTGGGGGGTAATCTTTGTAGAACTGTCATGCATGACACAGCTTGAACTTCACCTGCTCCATCATTGGCATTGACAGGGTTTGTACATGACATCCTGAAGTCAGCACGTCGCTGTGTGGCAATAGCACTGCTGCTCGCTAAACGGGAATAGGCTGTTAAATGGGGTAGTAAGCACAAGCCAACATTAAAGGCATGGCTGTACAGTTTGACACACTGTAACACGAACAGTGATTTATATGCACAATTGCAGCCACCAACATCTAGACCATGTGATATATGGCAACCGCTCCGTACGTACTTGCAGGAGCTCCAGGGCATAGCAGATCCACAAACTAGTCAGGCTACATCCCCGTGAACCACTGGGATGGGTATTAGCACAGTACCCACTGTATAGTAGCAAACACAGCATGCAAGCATCGTAATGGCCTGGTCTCACACACTACAGTAGAATTATAGATGCAGAAGATTGGGTGATAACACATCAACATTGGAAAGCAATGCAATGTATATCATATACTATTCATAAGTTGTACTTGTATGGTACTTTAAACGTTTTGAAATTACAAAGATTTTTTTTTAAAAGATTGCGCTTTATGCTGGTGATCTAATGATATGTACCTTGGACATCAACAAAGCCCACCCACATTTAGAGCAGGAGTTTGTCCTCTTTGGGAGTTTCTCTGGATATAAGGTCAACGTGTCCAAGACAGAGGTTATGTTATACAAACTAAAGTGGGTAGGTGGTGTTAGTAAAAAAGCTATCAGATATCTGGGGATAACCATAGTTCAAATCGTCAATAGACTTGCTCAAGACAATCTAGAAAGGGTAAGCAAGGAAATAGATAAAGCGATGAGAAAGTGGCAGACTCTACTTCTCTCAATCTATGGTCAAGTTAACCTGGTGAAGATGACAATTTTGATTGTCTAAATAGGACCCCCTGCTGAAAATACTAGATCCTAGGGCAGGGAAAATACATTTGAGAAAAGAACAACCCTAGGCAAATATTGGGTCATATCTTATATGCAGACCTACATCAAGCAACTTGATATTAACATAGACTCAGTGTACTCTACGTTTAAGTTAAAAACTTCATTTTATTAATACAAATTCATAATAAAAACTATTTGAGTGAGACATAAAATATCTCAGGCCTATAAGACAGATAAAACATACTGTACTAATCAAAACAACATAGAAAAATATACACTAAACAAACAAATATAAAACAATTCAATAGAAGTGTTTCAAACATCAATACAAAAACCAGACATGTATATAAAAGTTGGTTTCATATTGAAACATCGTGGCTCAATGATGGAAATTTCTTATTTTTTCGCGCGTTTCGGCGTACTAAGCGCCCTCTTCAGGACAACCACAGAAATTCCCAGACTATACTATATGTGGGACCAAAATGGATGTTTGGAGCCAAAGCAATTAAGTTATATAGATAACCTATTCTCCACTTGAAAACAGATGATAGACACTGTACAAGAGTAGTGCTGATTGGATAGGAACTTCCTTCTAATACATTTTCTAAAGAGTATGTGATCGTTGAGATAGTCGGTCAATGGTATACTGGTACTTGAGCCCAAGTCTCCAGATCGACTTTCCTACCGTTGCACAGGTTGTGGCTGCCATATATACTGACCACCTTCCGGCATACCTGCGAGATGTTGTCCCGGGTTTGAAAACTACATATACATACTTAAAGTTATCTGGAAATCTATATACAGAAAGCTCCGTAACTAAAGAATAGGATCCCCATATCATTGTGGTTCCTTTCCTTCCTGGAGACTTGGGCTCAAGTACCATTGGTGTGACAAGGTGCACGGGGAGCTGCAGGAGCATGCAGTCTCCCCCTGCACCTAAGAGAAAAGTCCCCCCTAAGTGTCTGGGGACTTAAAGGAAACAACGCCTCCAGGGCTCAGCCATGCTTCAACACCAACATTTGGCTGGAACTTTAGTTCTGTAGCTGGGTGTGGGTGTTTGGGATTGCACCAAGGTGCGAAGGGCTGAATTGGGGATGCCTTGGAAAGACATCCCCTAGAGGTGAAGAGGTGCAATTGCACAAGTGGTGCATTTACATGATGTTGTTTCTTTTGGGGACAGGAAGTCACATGAGATTTGTGAACTCATAAGCAAAGTGGGGTTATGTTGTTATGCATTCCTGCTAGGGTGCCTGGTTGTAAATGCTTAATCCTGGGATTATAACTGTGATGCCTTTTAGGGGCTTTAATTGCATTGCATTATAACTGTTATCAGATATGATAAGAACCTGTCATTCTAAGGGATGCTTAGACATGTATTCTTGCTACTGCGTTAGTTGAACAACAACCCAGACTGTCCGCCACTGTGATTCAAGGGTGTATGCTGTATGGTCAGTATGATATGCTCAGTCAGGGTTATGGGTCACTATGGCAGGTGTTCCAATTAGAAATGCTTGGTGAGATAATGGGGTGGGCCGCCACTGGGATGGTGCCAGTGGGAAGGGTCCTAACTCCAGGTTGTGGTCAACCATCTGCATTTGGGGGAAAGATGATGTGCATACATGGGAGTGGTGGTACTAGACCCCGTCCCCTTTCGGGAGGGGTGGGAATGTTATGCAAAGTCACGAAGTAATTCCAAAAGCTTATGTATATTTGTAAATTGATGCATAGTATTGAGTAGTGTGTGTGTGTAATAAATATACTCTTCCTTTTTGTAAAGAAAAGTATAGACTGGACAATAAATTATTGAGTGTTATTTCTGCGTACCTGTAAATGGTGATTACTAGCCCACACCACCTCCCTTGAGTAAGCCTCAGTCTGCTCTGAAACGCTACCCTCTGAGAGTCAAGCGCTACAATGGGGTGTTTGGTTCCCAGTGAAGGACAAATGTAGACATATTGTTTGTGCAGGCCTCACAAATAATGCCTCGTTTTCCAATAATATTATAATAAGATGTCTCCAATTTGGGACTCCCCACGAACCCCTAAATCTTTGAAGCACTGCTTAGCAGGCTCACTGGGAGCTAATGGGATCATTAGAAGCTTATAGAAGGGGACAAGTTGCTGACATGGAATGGCTTGAGAATGCCTGGCATGTCAAAATTTAAATACTACCAGCTATCTGCATGGTTTAAGACCCATGACTGGACAAATTGGGAGCCTAGCATCATAGCCATTGAGCTGCAGGATGCCCAAATAAGGACAAAGGAAGTGGCTAAGTGATATCAACCCCTGTTAAAGGCAGCAGAAGGACGTATGAGCCCAGAGTTATGTGCATGGGTACAATACTTGCCCCAGGACGAGTTGGAGGGACTTTGACAAGTATCTTTTAACATGTCATATGCAACAGTTAAATCCATCCTATTTAGAAGGAATCATCTGTTCACTCTTCACGGAGTGTACTGGACCCTGCAGAAGCTTGCAAAGTTCAGTAAAATTAAGGACCCCAGGTGTAAAAAATGTGAGAGTCAGGATGTGGGCAACATTCATATGTTTTTCAGTTGTCCAAAATTGGTCCAGTTCTGGCAAAAAGTGGGTAAGATGATTTCTGACATTCTGGGATGGGAAATGGCAGTAAGACCAAATTTGATTTTTTAGGACGCTGCAGCTTATGAATAAGAGGGCACAAAAAATCAGGAGCATTAAAAATTGTTGTTTTATCTTATTCTCCTGGCAAGAAGTGAAATATTTAGAGGTGGTCCCAATTGGAGTCCCATATGTGGCCAGACTGGTAGAGATCTGTAAAATACGTACATGAGTTGGACAAAAAGTCAGAGAGTGACAGAGGTAAATGACTATTAGCAATTACACTTACACTCACTTGGACCAGCAGAATTGGTCTAGCTATGAAGGGCAAGAAATAAATATTGACTGTGGTTGCTCCTCAGAGCTAAGCGAAATACATATGTGCCAAATAGATTGTCTCTCTCCAGTACAAAATTGACACATACACTATCCCTAGATATATCAGCCTGCTAACCAATGATACTGAGCACAGGAATCTAGTCAGTAGGGACATTCAAGTATGTTATTAAGCCTCTAAGAGAAAATAATATTAATTTTAAATTGAATTTCTAGTTTTTATTTTTAAATACGGCCTGCTGCTGGACCAGCAATACTTACTTTCAAAGCAGCTCGAATCCCTGCCTAGTTGCAATAGGGTCTTAAATTCCTCATAGTCCCCTTTAACGTGTTTGGCCTTACTACTGCTATGGGTAGAAAAATGGGTCCTCATTTATGGGATTTTGTCGCAGGGCAGCAACTCACCCTGCTGTGCTGCCCTACACCAAAGTGAAATTGCAGGAATGTACTATATTTATGCGATGCTGTGTATTCCTATCGTTTCTCCCTGCACTGGTGCCATTTTGGCAGCCTAGCGCCAACGTTGGCCCCCTTGCACCATGGTGCAAGGATGCCTCTGTTGCATGCAGGATTGCTTTTGTGCAGGAAGAGACACCTCCCTGCACAGAAACAATCCTAAGAGGAAAATATGTTTCTCCGCATTAATCCACACCTCAGGAGGCATAAGGATTTGGTGCTTCCTCAGGTTTACATATTTTTGTAAATCTGTGGCAGCATCAAAATCCATGGGTGTTGCATGGAAACACCCACCGCAACACACATGGAACTCCTCCCGAGCTCAGAGTAAGATGATGCAGTGATTTGGGCTGTGTCACCTTTCTCAAGATTTATGAGGCCATCCAAAGCCACGCAGGGTGGCTTTGCGTGGCTTCATAAATCTGATTCAGAGCCCTGCGCCACGCATGTACCACTTCACGTGGTGTAAAAGTGACACAAGGCTTTCATAAAAATAACATGATTTTCTGTTCAAAATAATATTACCTCTCCTGCGTACTAACACATCATAATGCTGCATAGAATAACTTGACACAGGAAAAAGCAACCGGACATACGAGTGCACATGCAGAACTTGTTGCAACAGTACCAACTTCAGCATGGTATCCCAGGGTAACAGAGCAAACTAATATTAGCAATACCCATTGTATCAGTAATACAGGGTACAGTATTATCAAATGCTGTAATGCTATGGTAGACAGGCTACTAGTACTAGTACTGAGTGCAATAGAGCTGCAACTCATGTCGCCAGTCTATAATCCAACCATGGATGTCACCTGGAACCAAACTTATTCAACTGACCATTCCAGAATTATTCTAATAAGGAGTCCTCGTCCACTTATTGCTTATCAAGATGCAAATAAATAAATATACCCACAACCATCCTCCTAGTAGCATTAATTTAATTTCACCTAATGATCTTACAAACTATGGAATTTCTCATACCTAAAACATTTGGAACTACAATTTCATCAAGAAAGGTATAATCACAAACAAAGCAGTCAGGCATACTATAGGCAAATTACAAAACAAGGTAGACTTTATATGCTTTATGAAAACCTCTATCAAAAAATTATCATATCAGTTACAAAATGTGGTGGTTGACAGCTGGGCTTTGTGCATTCCCTCTAGACAGCCACACATAAAGGGAGCTTAGGTGTGACTGATGGGCCATCTACATCCTAATGGGCCATCTTGGGCAGGATAGGAGGGAGGAGCTGGACACAGCCCCACACTTACACCTGATAGGCTGTGTCTTGTCCCCACACAAAGGGCTGCATACCTTCTGTGATTCACAGAATTAAGCTGTCCATTACACACCGCTTCCACTTTGTGAATCCTTACCACTTTGTTTTACAGTTTCAGCAAGCAATCAGTGGTTTGCAACCACATAGTAGTGGTCATTCATTGATACACGTCATTGTAATTCACAAGTAAGGTACCATATTTCTTTTACATCCTTTACCCAGTTTTCTGCCGCTAAACCGGCGATAATTTTAACGCCGTTCTTGATAATATGCCCCTTGGTCATTTAACATCACTGCAGCAGTGTACAGATATCGTATTAACTGGGAATCCAAGGATAGACCAGGCCACCTCCCTAAAACTGTTGTTTTCTACAACAAAGTATGACAGCCTGTCTACAGCCAGCACTATCATCAACTTAGTATGAAGAAGGAATTTTCCAGGCTGTCTCCAGGAGTATTTCTAACAGTGCTCAAATGGCTTACTAGGTTGCTGCATGGGTAAAAGGATACTTATTAATTGTAACTAGCCTGGAGTTTCAGGGGTATTAACATGTACCTGTACATATACATGTCAAATGATAGCTTAGCTTTTGAGATGCTCACAGAGAAGTGTCTGCATGCTGGTGCGCAGTAAGTAGCTTCCAGGTGGCTGAATTGTATGTTGCTTGCATTCCTTTTCATTGTGCCATTTCATGGTCTAACCTGATAGGTTGGAAGGCTCCCCACAAGTCACAGTTTTTTACAGAGTTCAGGTGGGAAGACACATCCATTCAACCTCGATGGAATAGTCCATTTAATGGGCAGGAACAATGGAGTCTTATATGGTTCAGGGTGTTGGGCAATACCGTAGATAGCATGGTGAGGGTTCAGGATTTGGTGTACTAGCAATTTATGATCTTGATGTCACAATTCTTACTCACCGTATGCAAGGTGAGTGGTAGTGAATATTTGCCACCTAAGGTGACTTCCTCCCTACGTCATTACGACACTGTTTGCAGTCCTGGACATTTATGCAATAGCTTAATGCATTTTAGGTGTAGTAGTCTTGTTTGGCTTCCATTTAAGTAATTACACTAACACTCCTAAAATCAATGATTTGTATGTAGGGACATGTTCAGTATTGCAGACAGTGTCCATGCTGTAGTCAGGTGATCTCCCTATTGTCACCAGAAATAGTGCTATAGTTGCTGTTTGTGAGTCTGCATGTCCCTCCATCTTTTCAATCTCTGTTTTACTTGAGACAGATTTGTCATTATTGGTGTCAAAGACTATGAGTGTGTTCTCTTATGAGCAAGAGAATAAAAGCAATGTTGTCATTGTCTTAGTCATCATCATCAACATCACTGTTGAAGAGCAACTCCACAAGATAGGAATTAGTTTATGCAACTGATGGGCAAAGTGCTTTAAATATTTAATACCTGTGCTGTGAGAATTGGCCTTCTACTTTAATGGACTCCTATTGGGAACCAAACAGATCCTAGTAGAAATAAAATGGATACTTCTGTCTGTTTTTTGTGGGGATTTTGAAAGAGGGAATGATAGCATACAGCTGCATTTCTCATTTTAGGTTGATGAAGGAAAAATAATATGCCATCATCAATGGTTGAATGGATTCACTTTCCAAATCTAACTTGAGAAAATAAGAATACAATCTATTTTAAACACATATTTAAAAAACGACACATTTTAATACTATGAGAGTACTTCAAGGTTAAATGCATCCACAGGAGATTACACAGTCCTATTAAGCCATCAATATGCAAATTCGAACTGAGATTATTAAAATAGTACATGATTTTGAATTGTGCTCTTGCTTTAATTTTACCAACAATTCAATAAATCAATCAACTGAGATTTATAGAGCATGGTTGATCACCAGAGAGGGTATCAAGGCGCTAGGCCTTTGCTGCTGAAAGGTGGGATCAATCAAACAGCCAGGTCTTGAGTCCCTTTCTGAATTATGGGAGAGAGGATGAGGTTCAGAGGTGCACCGGGAGGTTGTTCCAGAACTTAGCGGCGAGTTAGAAGTTGTGTACATCACTGTTGCTTTGGCGGATGCGAGGAGTGTTGACAAGGGCAAAGGATGCAGAGAGCAGGGGTCTGGAGGTTTGATGTACGTTCGAGCAGTAGTTGATGTATGTTGGTCCTTGGTCATGGAGGGCTTGGTAGGCGTGTATCAGCATCTTGAATTGGCAACTTTTCTGGATAGGGAGCCAGTGGAGCTTCTTGAAGTGGGGGTGATGTGAGTCCATTTAGGGAGGTCGAGGGTGAGTCTGGCAGCTGACTTCTGTATCGTCTGGAGTCTCTTCAGGAGTTAGATGGGTATTCCGGCTTAGAGTGTGTTGTCATAGTCCAGCCAGCTGGAGAGTAGGGCTTGAGTGATGATTTTCCTGGTGTTGATTGGGGTCAGAGGAGACAGCATCAATCTGATTTTTCATGGTTAGTTTGCTGTCTATGATGTTGTCAAGGTTGCAGCCATGGTCAGTCCATCTGGGTTTGAATTTGGAGGGCTGGGTTGTTCCCAGAGATGAGCACTTTTTTCTTGTCTGTGTTGAGTATTTAAGCAGTTGGTCTTCATCCAGTCTGCAATGTTCATCATGCAGTTGTGGAAGTTGGTCCTAGTAATGGAGGGGTCTTCTGAAAGTGAGAGGATGAGCTGGCTGTCGTCTGCATAGGATATGATGTTGAGGCCAAGGGTTCTGACGATGTTTGCCAAGGGCATCATGTAAGTGTTGAACAGGGTGGGGCTGAGGGATGAGCATTGAGGGATGCTTCAGGTGATGTTCTTGAGTTCCGAAGTGAATGGTGGTAGGCAGATTCTCTGGTTTCCTCCTGTGAGGAAGGAGGTGATCCATTTGAGGGCATCTCTCTGGATCCCGATGTGATGAAGTCTCTTGATAATGGTGTGATGGGATACGGTGTCGAACGCCACTGAGAGGTCAAGTAGGATAAGGGCTGCTTTTTCTACCCGGTCAAGGAGGGTTCTGATGTCATCGGTGGCATTGATCAGGGTGGTCTCGAGGCTGTGGTTAGTGTGGAAACCAGATTGGGAGGTGTCCAGCAGATTGTTGTTCTCCAGGTTTGCGGTGAGTTGGCGGTTGATGGCCTGTTGAGGACTTTGGTGGAGAAGGGCAGCAGAGAGATGGGGCGGTAGTTCTTGAGTTCGCTGGGATCGGCAGAGGGGTTTGACCTTTGCATGTTTCCATTCATCGGGGAAGGTGGCTGTGGTCATGGATGCATTGAGAATAGAGGTGAGTTCACTGCTGATTTTCTCTTCTCCCAAGGTTGAAGAAGTGGTGAGGGCAGGGGTCTTTGGGTGCTCCAGAGTGGATAGAGTTCATGATGGTGTGGTAAGCTGTTCCCATGCCGTGAGTGGGTGGTTGTCGGTGGCATCAGTTGGAGTGAGGAAGCTGTAGAGGTTGGTGGCCTGAGGTTTGAAGTTACTGTAGATGGTGGATATTTTGTAGTGGAAGTAGTCCGCCCGGGTGTCGCAGAGCTCCTAGGAATGGGTGATCGTGTTCTTGGTAACTGACGCGATGCACAACTCTCTGAGAATGTTGAAGAATTCCTTGCTGTGGTTGGAGTTGGCCTCGATACAGTCTGCCAGGGCACATCTTTTTGTGTTTTTCAGTCATAGGTGGGAATTGTTGAGGGCTGTTTTGAAGGTGGCTCGGTCTGTGGGATTCTTGCTGGTGCACCATCTTCTTTCTAGACCCTTGCAGTTGCGTTTCATGGCCCTGAATCCAGTGATAGTTTTTTTGTTTTTTGTGAATGGAAGCGACTCCTTGGGCAAGGGTCACTTCCAAGGGGGGTAAATTTTGTCTATGTATTTTCTGCCCCCCCTAGGGACAGATCAGCCCGTTTATTTGGCCTTTCTGTCCCCGGGGGGGGGAGAAAACCCCACTAGAGCCAGGGATTTGTTTATATTGGGCATGGGGGTGTTCCCTTAGGCAAGGATCGCCCCTCATTTTTCTGGGCACTTGTGGCTGTTTTCTGCTCTCCCTGGGGGCAGTTTGCCCTGTTTTTTAGGCCAATCTGCCCCCAGGGGGGCAGAAAACAGCCACAATCACTGAATCCAGAGATTGTTTTTTGTTTTTTGTGAATGGAAGCGACCCCTTAGGGTCACTTCCAAAGGGAGGGGGGTACATTTTGTCTATGTATTTTCTGCCCCCCCCCCCGGGGAAAGATCAGCCCATTTTTTGGCCTTTCTGTCCCCAACGGGGGGGGGGGGGTGGAAAATCCCACTAGAGCCAGGGATTTGTTTATATTTGGCATGGGGACAATCCCTTGAGAAAGGATCGCCCCCCATTGTTTTGGGCATTAGTGGCTGTTTTCTGCTCCCCCTGGGGGCAGTTTGGCCCGGTTTGTAGGCCAATCTGCCCCCAGGGGAGGCAGAAAACAGCCACAATCACTGGACCAGTGATTTTTGTTTTTGTTTTTGTGAATGGAAGCGACCCCTTAGGCAAGGGTCGCTTCCTAGGGGCATATTTTATGTGTATGTTTTTTCTGCCCCCCCTGGGGACAGATCAGCCCATTGTTTTTGGATTTTTTGTCCCCAGGGGGCCAGAAAACCCCACTAAAGCCAGGGATTTGTTTTTATAGTGCATGGAGGCAATCCCTTAGGGAAGGATTGCCCCCTACATTCATTTTTTATACTTGTGGCCAGTCTCTGGCCCCCCCCACCGGGAGCGGGTCAGCCCTATTTGAAAACCCATCTGACCGGGGGGGGGGAGGAAACCCACTAGCTCATGGGATATGTATATATTTATGTTTTGGCGTGGCCCCTTGGGTAAGAGTTGCCCCAATGGGATGGGGCATCAGTTGTTATTTACTTTTGACTGTTTTTCTGTCCCCCTTGGTGGCAGATTGGCCATTTGAGTAGTGACATAGCGTATTATAATGTTAATTGTTTTATTTCTTGTGAATTGCGATTGTAATGTTTTACTTCTTCTTTTTATTCTAGTTCCAGGCTTTTGACTGATGTTCCAGGTTGCGGTTTCGTCACTGGGGGATGTGCTGCCCTGAGATAGGGACTGCTAAGCTGCTCTGAGGACCCCACGTGCTGGCCTGCCTGCATGCACCTTGCTGGACTGCCCCAGTGCTCTGCAAACAGCATGTGCTGAGCGATTGTTGCTCCTTCCTGTAGAAAATAGTGCATGGTGAGCCATTTGACTTTTGTGGCCCGAGCCCAAGGAGGGGGCTCGCTCTGCCTGCATACTGGACAGGAACGCTTTTCTTCGCTGTGCAGCATGGGTAGCACTGCACTCTCTTCGAGGTGATTGCAGCAGGTTGCCGCGGCAACAGAAAGCACCATTGGGGTGACGCAGAGTGGAGAAGAGGAGTGTTGACCTCATAACCAGGGGCGCGCAGACCTCTGAGGTTCATCTGTCCTGTCCCGTCCCCGGGACTAGTGCATGTTGTGGGCTGACAACATGGCCCATGTCAAGGGACCTCTGCTCATGGCAGCAGTGGGCGAGGCCCTACACACATGGAGGAAGTGGAAGAGTTCTGTGCTGCCTGGGCAGGGCCAGAGTCCGCATGCAGTGTGGAGGCATCAGGAGCTGATTGACAGCTCCGGGAATGCCCCAGCAGAAGGAGGAGCTGAGCCGCAAAAATTGCAGCAGCATTGCTATTCGACCCCGTGGGGGTCCAAGACACCCAGGAAGAGTCCAACTCACCCGGAGTGCGGGACAATCTGTTTACTGCAGGCCGTGACTAAGGGGGACCCAGCGAGGTCTCCTTACCGGCTGAGGCCGTGTTTCCTGACAGCAGCTGCCCCTCAGTGCAATCACGGGCAGCTGCAACTACTTGTCCATACATACCTTATGGGGGCCCTGCTTTTCCCCTATGGTCATTGCGGAGCGAGCCCAGGACGGGCCCACTGCAATTGTTTCGGCAGCTGCTTCACGTGTCTGTCGTCAGCTGCCTCTCACTATCGTTGTGGGACATGTTGTGTTTCTTCACAGTCACAGAGCTGGCATGATAGGTTTAGCAGGTGGGATTTGCATGTACTTTGAAAATCCTGTATAAAGTGTTGTAGGAGCGCAGGGAAGCTGCACCCTACATGTTTACGAGGAGGGTATAGTGATTCATGTATTTACATGGTATTCCCCAAACTGCGGCAGTTTGAGGCCTTAATGTTATAAGTATTGCCTTATTGTGCACAAAATGTTTATGACAAATGTGCTTTAAGTACTACAAAGTGAGTTATCGTCTATGGGTATTATATGCATTCTTATGACAAGTGCCTAGTGGCACAGTGATTTATGTGAGTTGTGGTCTAATGTGTTTTTATAAATAATACAAAGCATATTTTTATATAACCTTGAGTGGAGTCTCTTTTTGTAGTGTGCTTAGTGTGTCACTGGTGTGCATGTGTGTGTTGCGCAAACGCTTTACACATTGCCTCTGGGATAAGCCTGACTGCTCTGCCAAGCTACCAAAGGGGTGAGTAGGGGATTACATTGTTTTTGTAACTCCCTTACCATGACTAGAGTGGTGGGTTCTGCCTGGCTTAGGTGCATACCCTAGCCAACCAGAAACCCCGTTTCTAACAGTGGAACAAGGTGGGGAAATTAAATTATGAAATATCGAGTTACTTGGACAAATCACCAGTGATGAATTATAAAAAAATTGGAGGAGATGGACAAAATGAAAATCAATTATAAAAAGGAAACAAGATAGAGGAAATTAAGAAAATGCAAAAATTATATGTATGACTATATGCTTGGTCTGGTATAAAATGAGATGGAATTTACAAAGAAGAAACATTCAGAATCTAGAAAACTGATAATTCACACACAGATAAGAGTAAATACTTTTCAATAGTCATGGCCTGTAGTGGAGAAACACATCTTATTCTTACAAAATCAGTTACTATTCTGGGCAAATCTAAGGGCCCTTTACTATAAAGAGGTACATCAGGTAAACCCAGCAGAGGAAATGGCAGTACAATACTAAAAAGGAAGTCGATGCAATGCAAACTGTTTATCAAAGCCAGTAAACATTCAAAAAGAAAGCTGAGCCCCTCATTATATTTGGCTGGTAAAAGTTTTTGTGTTTTCACGCTTGATTTGTCTGTTAAAAGCAACTGAAATCATGGTATGAAAGATCAGTAGCAAATGTGGAAATCAGCATGGAAACACTGATTTTCACATTGTATTTTAAAAATATGTAAATTACATTGTTTCTATTACCTTCAAATTATTGGCACATACAATAACGGTAATTGCAGATAGCGACAATAATATGAATTTGCATTAAAAACTTTGAGTTTTTTAGATGTGCAATTTAAACAGATTTGAAACAGAAATTGCAATTTATAATGTCCTTTAAATATTACAATTGCGATCATTCTTTGCATCACAGACCAAAACATATATATCCGAGACAGTTAAGAAAGACAGAGGGGCATATTAGCAAGACCCACGTTAAAATTATCGCCGTTTTAGCGGCAGGAAACTGCCGCTAAAACGGCGATAATGGGCTTGCTAATATGCGTTATAGAATTCCAATAGAAGCCCAGGTTAGACGTCCTGCACATCTAACCTGGGCTTCTATTGGAATTCCATAACGCATATTAGCAAGCCCATTATCGCCGTTTTAGCGGCAGTTTCCTGCCGCTAAAACGGCGATAATTTTAACGTGGGTCTTGCTAATATGCCCCATAATATTTTAACTATTGAGAATATTTTAAGCACCCTTAGAGAATAATATAATAAATATCTTATGAACAGTGTGAAAAAATATATAAAACAATAAATATGAATTTTTAAGGGAATTCAAACTATGACATAATCTGAAGACAAGCTATAAAGGAATTATTTGAAGCACTGCAGAGATAATGAGCTCACCAACAAGGGCAGTGATAGAGTCGAGCTGAATATGAAATGGTGTTAAGAGGAGACTAAACATACAATTTAAGAAGGAGATATACTGAAATTAGTTCATGGTCTGAAAAATTAGATTGTGCAAATGTTTAAACAAACATTGATGAAAGCAGCTGATGAAGGGGCATTTAAGGACTCTGGGGCACTTACCTCACTTTTTCCCCATATTAAACGTGACGTACTGGCGGTGCAAGGGGCTTGTAAATAAATCCCCAGTAGGTGTTCAAATGCAGCAGCAGGAAACACTACATCTTACACTTAATATCAATCAAATAACTTTATTCGGTTTTCAGATGTAAAACCATAAAAGTTTATCATATATAAAAGCAGTAATAAATAAAATTTCATAAAACCATTACACAATTCATTACATACAGAAACCGATTCATTGATAAAGTGCAGTGCAAGATACTTGGGGGCATATCATCAAGGCCATGCGATAATTATCACTCAGCGCTCTTAGCGCGAGGATAATTATCGCCGGCCAACTCTGAATTTTATCGCGGAGATAGCGTGCTATCAGCAACGCTTATCTCCAAAGCGATAGGATTCAGAGCGCAAGCTGCCAATTGTGCGATTATCGCTGGAAATACAGCGATAATGGCACAAGGTTTGGCGATAGCTTGCTGATAGGGCAAGACATACTTAGCCATGATATCCACCTTACATAGGATATCATGGCTAAGTCAGTCTTGAAGCAGGCGTAAGGAAAGTAGCGATAACTGTGGTTAACGCTACTTTTCTTATCGCTCTGCTTGTTTGCGTGCAGCTTGATAATTGGAGAAATGTTGGCTAGCGACATTTCTCCAGTTATTTTAGCACGGAACGCCCACTTTGCATCTCATTAGAGATGCAAAGATGGGCGTTGGGGGAAAGGGCGATAATGCAAGGATTCACGCGATAAGCGTGACCTTGCATGATTAGGAGATAAAATTATCGCCGCTTTCCGTCAGAAAACGGACGCTAAAGCGGCGATAATTTTATCTCCGGGGCTTGATGATATGCCCCAAAGTCCCCTAAGATCAAAGATTCAGATAAACCAAAAATTAAATAGCGCCCAGGATCCTTTCTAGTAATTAAATCTCATTTAGAGGGCTAAGTTGTTCAATGACCCAAAAAAATGTTACCATCTATTCTAAATGGGCCCTACATTTTACTGCAGATTTAAGGAAATTGAGAACAAACAAAACAGAATCTTCGTGCAGTAACTGTAGATACATAAGAGCTGGACGGGCCTGCCTAAATTTCATCCTCCTTAAAATTGGGATGATAAACTTTTTCCGAGGAGTCACGTAAAACCTACAAAATAATAAAAAATTAAGCGAGTCCTGTGGAGACACGCCGTCGCAGCCACAGGCTGCTAAGATCTGTCCTCTGCTTCTCGTCCTAGGGAAAGCCAGCAGGAGGTGGAAAAGACCCAGGCGAAACCTAGTCATCAAAAAGCGATCGTATGTGCTAAAAAAGCCAAGAGATAAGGCTCAGTAAATAATGTTGTTTTCAATGTTAAAAATTTACGGACAGTAGGTTTCCTCAATTCCAGCTCTTCCCTCTCCAATTTCCTTAAACTATAGAAGGATTCCCTAACCCAACCCAGGTCCTTTTTGCATATCATTTCGGGGTTTGTGTATAATTCTACTCTGCCCAATCTTTCAAAGCTAGTCTTTATATAACTAAGCCAGGGTATGCGGCGCGAGTGATCAAGAGCCATACACTCTTTCAATATCGATTGGGTCAGCGATAATTCATTGTTCCGCCACATTTTCAGCCAGAAGGTTAGAGGAGGGAGAGCCAAAGTATCACTCAAATACGGGACCCCCAGTTCTTCGTGCACCACCATATTCGAAGTTCCGATGGGCACACCCAGTAAACGCTTCAAGAACGCGTTCTCAACCACTTGCAATTCTTCCATGGTTGCATACCCCCATATTTCACTGCCATAAGAGGCCGTCGCTACACACTTAGCCTGATATATCTTTAATAGTGCCTCTATCGGTCTTTTTCCTAGTTTGATAGCAAAGTTAAAAATGGCCATATTCGCCCGCACTAAGTCACCCCTCTTTCTTTGTTTTAGTGGGCCCCAGTTCAGTTGTTCATCCAATGTGACTCCCAAGTACGAGAAGACATCAGTACGGGGAACCTGTGCGGAGTCTACCCTAAATTGGAAAGGCTTTTTTTTTTGCGAGGGCCCTCCTGCATCACAAAGGATTTCGAGTCATGTATAGATAGATCCTGATCCCTCATGAAAGCAGCAAAGGACTCAAGCAAAATTTGTAACCCCCTGGCGGTCCTGGATATAAGGACTGCGTCGTCTGCATATAATAAGACCGGCAAACCGCGACGGCCTACCTGCGGGTAGTCAACCCTTGTAGCTTGTAGTACATTAACTAAATCATTAATGTACAAATTAAACAGAAAGGGGGCCAAAATACAGCCCTGTCGTACACCTCGCTTTCTGGCCAAAGTGCGGGAGACTCTTAAGTCTTGTGAAAATCTGACCTGCGCCTGCCATAGTTTGCTCCTATTCACGCGATCAAACGTTGAAGACAGATCCATGAATGCTAAGTAGATCGTACCGGGGCGGGCAACCATGTATTTGTTCAGGATCATGGACAGATTAAGGCACTGGGCCATTGTTGACCTTTCCGGACGAAACCCATTCTGGATATCCGATAGAATGGCGTGTTCATCTGTCCAGGTTGTCAGTCTGTCCAGAAGCACTCGGCCCACCACCTTGACCACCGAGTCCAATAAGGAAATCGGTCTATAACAGAGGGTGCTGTCACGATTGCCTTTTTTAAAAACTGGCACTATGGTTGAGGTCGCCCAGGACTCAGGACTCAGGGCAGCAAGAATCGGCGCCCAATGGATTGGATCTGATTTAAAGAGATCAGCTGGAATGCCATCAGGTCCCGGGGCTTTGTTACTAGTTAATCTAATAATGCCATCCTTAACCCCAGAAGAACTAAAAACCAGGTCCAGTGTGTCCAGTGTGCCATTCACCTGGGGAAAAGAGCAGTTTAACTCAGGGGGGCACTCATACATGGCTTCAAAATGAAGAACCCACTCATCCTCTGTGATATGGGCATCTGTCATTCTCCCTTCCTCAGGATTTATAAAGGGACTATTAATTAAGCTCCAGAATCTGGCGCTGTCCCTCAGCGTACTTGCCGCAATTAACTCCCTCCATGCTTCATCCTTTAGAGCGGATCTACGTCTTGCCAGTTCTAATTTATACTCTTTTCGGCGCGATCTCACTAAAATGGGGTCCCTTGGGCACCTATTTAGTGCTTCCTGCAAGTTCCTAGCCGCCTGGGAACAGAGGGAATTGAACCATCTGGGGCACCGAATGACAGAGCTCCGGGACGGGGCGCTTAAATGCAGCAGCAGGAAAGACTACTTCTTACACTTAATATACTTCCAAGGCCTGCTCACCTCCACTTCTCCACATCTTTGTCTCCTCACGTCAGATGCAGCTATTATAACTCTTGGAACAAATAAACATCAGCAGACGATTTCTTCTCTCAACTTTCCAGAAAGGGCACCATTAAAGAATAGAGAAGGCAGACAATGCCTTTTAAACAACCTATTAAGTCACAGACCTCTTGACCCCTCACAAATGTATACGGAAGAAACATCAAAAGTCCTGTTATCAGTAACTTCCAATGCCATAAGTCTGACAAAAACCTGTTAAGATATGACTTGAGCATTGTATTCTAATGCTTACTTGAACTTTGAGATGTGTCTGTTAAAAATAAAATGCAGACGTTTGAAAAATAATGTGTTCTGGATTAATTGATTTGCCTCATTTGACCTACTAACCAGAGTTAATGAAAAACAGAGCGCACAAGATGTGGTCTAACCTACTGTAGCATTAATGACCCACTCTCTTGAGACATGTGATTGAAAGTGAAGTTGGATCACAACTAGGCCTGGGCGGTGAACTCCGCTATGTTTGCGGAGTTTGCAGTGTTTTCTGCAGTCCGCGCTCCGTGTAGCTCGCGGAGTGCAGAAAACTCTGCTGGAGCGGCGGGGAGATCAGCGTGAACGGCAGTTCGCGCTGCACTCCGCCACTTGCGGAACTCCGCTGAGGTCTTTTTGTCACTTTGCGGAGTTCCTCATAGCTGAACTCCGCAAACTCTGCCCAGGCCTAAATTCAGAACTGCTGCAGCAGACACTCCAAACGTATTACAAAATCCAGATATCTCCTGAAAGTACAGTACTCGCCAAAATCAGTGTTGGAATGTTGGTGGCCAACATTGTGCTTAGGACACACTTTTATTATCAGTGTTCTGCCACAACGTTGAAACCCTGCTGAGGCCTACCCTCCTCCAGCATGCTACTGTAGTTGGAAATCAAATTCCATGGCAGTTAGCCTTTTAGTACCATCCTAAGCCTAAGGCCCACACTCCATCATCTAATGTAACACTACCCATGTTGGAATGTGGTTTAGACCTGTGGCAGTCAGTATGATGCTTGAGGAATAAATGCAGCAGCAGGTGCTGTTCCATTACACCTTTAGCACATCGCTGAAATCTGCCCTCCTCCAGAAAGTGCAACACCTTCAACAGGATTGGTGGATGGTGCTATTGGTCAGGTATGGCACATATATCACTAAACACACAAATGCAGCAGGCAGTGTTTTGTCACACTCATAACACTTTTCCACAGCCACCCTTCTCAAGAAACTTCAAGATACCATCAGATAATCATTTAGGTGGTGTAAGTTATTTGTGGCTAAAATAGAGGGTGAGACAACAAATGCCCACCCAGTAGCAGAAAGTGTTATTAAGAAAATGTGGTGCAAGCCAGTTGTAAGCAGTATAACAGATGGTGCAGAAAGGCAACAACAGGGCGTATTCTGTCACACCCATAAACCTCTGTCAAAGTTCACCTTCCTCCAGAAACTGTAGCACTCACACGATTTGTTAGCAGTCTGGGTCAAGGGATGCGGGGTCACAATACATATTGGTGCACAAATGCAGGAGTGTTCTATCACAAACTCAACACCGGGCCAATGTCCACCTTCCTGAAAAAGCCAAACTTTTGGTGCTAACAATTTAGAATATGGATTATGTTTTGCATGCATGTGATTATATTTAAAGCTTTCGGGAGTTTTAAACGATTGGCTGGAGAGCAGATTTGTGGGTAGGTATGTATATGACAAAGCACCGCGCTCTACTGCATTTGTCTGCCAAGGGTTACCTTGTTGCATTTGTACCAGATTTCACAAATGCCTTTGGGAGATTTTTATAGTTTTTGGGAGCTGGTTGGATTTTTGCAAGTTGTAGAGAATGTGACAGAAAACCAGCTGTTATATATTTGTCTGTCAAGTGCTAAATTATTCTAAAACTTAATTTCACCAATTCTTCAGAGTATTTTTTTCACTTTGTGTGGGAATGTTTTTTTTTGTGTTCTTAAGAATGTGAAAGAACGCTGCCTGCTTGGTTTATGTATGTGCCATATGATGTAATCTGAAAGCTGGCACACTAAAATGTTTGAAAATTGTTTTGAAAAAACAGCACCTCTTGCCGTGCACTAAGACCTAGCTCTCTGTACGGTGCAAAAGAAAGAAATCCGTTTTAAAACTGTTTTTGTCTCCAATAAAATGAAATGTATTAAAAGAAATAATTTTAGATGTAAATGGTCCCGGTTAAAAATTCTCCTTGAAGAAAAAAAACTCTAGTGCCTCTCCTAAGTAATATCAAAGATGCTAAGAGCCAGCGTTTCCTCATCTTTAGAAGCTACTCTGGGAGTGAGTGCGCAGTGTGTGAGGGGTCCAGTGCAACCAGCAGCAGCTGACACACCACTGGGCTGACATCTTAGACCAGGGGGACCTGCATGACCTGCTAGGTGTCGAGGTTGCAGGACTTGGTGAGTATTATAATTTTTTTCTTCAAAATTCTAATTTTTTTTCCAAGCAGCATGATCACATTCACAGGTAAATTAAGCTTACGTGATGATTGGAAAAAAAAAAAAAAAAAAATATATATATATATATATATATATATATATATATATATCTCACGTCTTCCCGATCCCACTCCAAGATACACGGGCACGGACCACAGGTGAGTGAAAGTTACTGCTATATATATATGTTAGAAATGGGATTTCTGGTAGTCAGTGTGTAAAGCATTTGCAAATAACCAGCAGCAATATATATATATATATATATATATATTCACTGAAAAAACCATAGGTTTCAGGGACAGTTATAGTTAGTTGGACATTTCACTCGTACAAAACCCGTGAAATTCCCCCGTTATAGTTAGTTCCGTTAACTATAACTCGCGCCCCCGCAATGCACTGCTGATGATGTCACATATTACATCACTCATGACATGGTCAGTGACATCACTGATGACATCTCAAATGACATCCCTGATGACATCACTGATGACATCATCCAGTGACTGTGTGTTTCTGTAACGTTTAAATATGTTTAATATATATAGTGAAAGGCGTATTGATGAATGAGTGGGTGTATAAGTGTCTGAATGGTTGAATTAGTAGGTGCGTGACTGACTCTATAAGTGAGTGATTAAACATATCTTTCTGAATGCATGGGTTAGTGAGTAAACTGTGTGAATATCAGTATCCGTGTGTCTGTTGGTGTGTAAGCGACTGCATGGGTTTGCAAATAGCTACATAAGTGTCTATATGGGTTATTGATTTGTTGTCTGAGTATCTGTATGGGTGCCTGAGTGTTTGTGTGGGTGGGGTGTGTGCGACTCTGAGCATAGATGTGTGAGTGGGTGATTCACTGGGTGCATGGTTTCAAGAGTGCATCTGTGATGGACTGTATGGGTGGGTGAGTGTGTGTATGGGTGTGTTATTGAGTGAATGTATATCTCAGTGGTACATGTGTGAGTAACTACATATGTGAAAAGTAGTATATATGTGTGTTGGAGTACATAATTGGCTACAAATGAGAGTGTGTTATTGTGAGAGTGGATGTATGGATGAGTGTGTGCTTGTATCCTTGATTGTATAAGAGCGTAAGAATGTGCTAGTATTTGTATGAGTAATAGAGCTGGTGTGTGTATAACTGTATATCTGAGTAAATGGCAGTGTGATTAATTATTTCCATGACTGACTAGGTGTGTGAGTACCTCTAAGGATGAGTGGCGGTGTGTGAGTGTCTATATAGGTGTATGAGTGCATATGATAGTCCTGTACTGAGTGACCGTAACTATGAGTGACTGTACGGGCGAGTGAGTGGATGTGTGTGTAGACCTAAGAATCAGTGAGTGTGTATGTAGTTATTGGTGTTGGAGTGTCTATGGTTTTGAGAATGGTAGTCTGTAATTTAGAGTGGGTGTATCAAAAGTTATATTAGGGTGTGAGAAGATGCATGACATTTTCACATGGATGATGTCATCAGTGATGTCATTTGAGATGTCATCAGTGATGTCATCAGTGATGTCACTGACCATGTCATGAGTGATGTAATATGTGACATCATCAGCAGTGCATTGCGGGGGCGCGAGTTATAGTTAGCTGAACTAACTATAACGGGGGAATTTCACGGGTTTTGTACGAGTGAAATGTCCAACTAACTATAACTGTCCCTGAAACCTATGGTTTTTTCAGTGAATTTCTAAGGTTTTTTTAATGCTAATTTCTAACTATAACGTGCCTGAAACCTATGGTTTTTTCAGTGAATTTCAAAGGTTTTTTAAATGCTAGTTTCTAACTATGCCTACAGAGGTAGGACATGTGATGAAAGAAGAAACAACGCACAGAAAGAAAAAAAGAAATGCAGAAAGAAGCAACAGAAGTCCACAAAGATGAAGAAAAGTGCAGGAAGAAGAAGAGATGTACAGAAAGAACCAACAGAGGAGCAGAAAGTCCTCCTGTGCCCACAACATTTTCAGACGGGTACTGGTGGTAACTAAATCTGACTAACCAGGCCTAGAGCCAGTGCTATGCTAAAAAACACTTAGAATACAGTGAAAACACCTACATACACTAGGGAACACTATGCGTTGGGGTACCCCTGTAATTACCATCACCTCCTCTGTAAGACTCTAGTACATAATAGGGCAGGGGGATTAAAACTACCTCTTAAAACGCGCCACAGGGCGCGTTTGCACACTGGTGAAGGGAGGGGGAGGCGTTAGGTGACATGTGTGCAAACACGCCCTGTGGCCGTTTTAAGTTGGGGGATAAAGTCCCCTTGAATCCTGAGGGTCCCTTGGGTCCAACTAGCCCACCAGGTATCTCCAGTAAGCGCCACAGAGCTGCGTTGCAGAGAGGTGTAAAAAGGGGCATGGCCTGGACCACCTCTCTGCAACGCAGCGCAGTGGCGCTACTGAAGCACGTGGTGGGCTAGTTGGCCCCAGGGGCCCTCAGGATTGAAGGGGAATTATTTCCCTAACTTAAAACGCGCCACAGGGCGTGTTTGCACACGTCACCTCAGGCCCCGTCCCCTCCTTTCACCACTGTGTAAACACGCCCTGTGGCCGTTTTAAGTTGGGAGATTAAGTCCCCTTGAATCCTGAGAGTCCCTAGGGTCCAACTAGCCCACTAGGTACCTCCAGTAAGCGCCACAGAGCTGCGTTGCAGAGAGGTGTAAAAAGGGGCGTGGCCTCTGAACACCTCTCTGCAACGCAGCTCCCAGGCGCATACTGGAGTTCCCTGGTGGGCTAGTTGGTGCCCAGGGACCCTCAGTATTGAAGGGGAATTAATTCCCCAGGTATACAACTCGCCAGGGGGTGCGTTTGCACAGTGGTGAAGGAAGGGGGCGGGCCTGAGGTGACATGTGTGCAAACACGCCCTGTGGCGCGTTTTAAGTTGGGGAATTATTTCCTCTTCAATCCTGAGGGTCCCTGGGGGCCAACTAACCCACCAGGTACCTCCAGTATGCGCCAGGGAGCTGCCTTGCAGAGAGCTGTTCAGAGGCCACGCCCCTTTTTACAACACTCTGCAACGCAGCTCTGTGGCGCTTATTGGAGGTACCTGGTGGGCTAGTTGGCCCCCAGGGGCCCTCAGGATTAAAGAGGAATTAATACCCCAACTTAAAACGCGCCACAGGGCGTGTTTGCAGACATGTCACCTCAGGCCCCGCCCCCTCCCTTCAGCACTGTGCAAACGCGCCCCGTGGCGCGTTTTAAGTTGGGGGATTAAGTCCCCTTGAATCTTGAGGATCCCTGGGGTGCAACTAGCCCACCAGGTACTTCCATTAAGCGCCACAGAGCTGCGTTGCAGAGAGGTGTAAAAAGGGGCGTGGCCTCTGAACACCTCTCTGCAACGCAGCTCCCTGGCGCATACTGGAGGTTCCTGGTGGGCTAGTTGGCCCCCAGGGACCCCCAGTATTCAAGGGGAATTAGTTCCCCATCTTACAACGTGCCAGGGGGCGCGTTTGCAGAGTGCTGCAGGAAGGGGGCGGGGCCTCCGGCACGATGCCGGGCTTTTAAAAAAAAAAATTAAGAAGGGGGCTGTGTGGCCCCCTTCCTTTCCTATTTTATTGGCCCTGGGGACCCCATCCCCCAGGGCCTGACCCTATTTTTTTTTAAATTGGAAGGGGGCCGCGTGGCCCCCTCCCGCGGCCAATCCCCCACAGTCCCGCAGGCTCCCCACATCCTGCAGGAGCCGGCATTGCTTTTCCACATGGGGAGCTGCTGACATGCAGCTCCCCATGTGGAAAGCAATCTGCTTGCTTCATTGAAGCGAGAGCAGGTTTCCTGCTCTCGCTTCAATGAAGCAAGCAGTTTGCAATGACAGGGCGGAAGCCGCGAGGCTCCCGCCCTCTCATTGCAAACAGCAGTGTCCCGGGGTGGGCACCCCGGGACACTGCAGGAGCCTGCCCTGGGGGGTGGCGGTCCCCAGGGCCATCACAGGCTCCAGGAGGGGGGCCGCGCGGCCCCCCTCCCACCTGTTGCACAGCCCCGGGGAGGTGGTGGTCCCCGGGGCTCGGGGGTCCGACCCCCAAATTTACATTTTAAGTGCCCCGGGGAGGTGGCGGTCCCCGGGGCGTGTAGGGGGGCTCGAGCCCCCCACACAGGTATTTTTTTTTTTTTAAATGAAGCCCCGGGGGGTGGCGGTCCCCGGGGTTGTGGGGGGGCAGTGTGCCCCCGCTATTATAACTAATGTAAGCCCCGGGGGGTGGTGGTCCCCGGGGCTTGGGGGGGCCTTAGAGGCCCCCCAAACTTTAAAAAAACAAGCCCCGGGGGGTGGCGATCCCCAGGGCTGTGTGGGGGGAATTGGGGCTCCCCCACACTTTTTTTTCACTGCCCCCGGGACTTGGCCCACCCGGGGGCTAATTATTTACGAAGCGCGGGAGCCCACGCTTCGTTTTTTTTTTGTTTTGTGGCCCGGATCTGGCGCGCATTTTGCCGATTAGTTTTTTAAAAAAATGCTTTTTTGGGCCCTGGGGGTCCTTGTGGGACCCCCTAAGCATGCCTAGGGGGTCAGGGTGTTTCTACCCTGCCCCCTTTCCTTTTTTTTCGCGTTTGTTTTACTCTTTTCTTGTGACTCGGTTCTACCGCGGCCATAGATATCGAAACTTTTATTTTTTTATTTTCTCAGCAACTACTGAACGGATTTACACCATTTAAAAAAAAAGGGCGCTTTCTGAACCAAGCACTACCTTTTTGCCAAATTTGGTATAATTCTGTTCAGCAGTTTTGGCTGTAACCGTGTCTAAAGTTTCCTAAGGGAAATTGATTTTTTGATCTCTATTTTTTTATTTTCTCCGCAACTACTGAACGGATTTACACCATTTAAAAAAAAGGGCGCTTTCTGACCCAAGCACTACCTTTTTGCCAAATTTGGTGTAATTCCATTCAGCAGTTCGGGCTGTAGCCGTGGCTAAAATTTCCTATGGGAATTAACATGGAGAAAACACGTTTTGGGACCCCCCTTTTTTCTCGGCCCCCGCTTGGCGAATCACCCCAAAACTTTCAAGACAGGAGCTGACCGGAGCGCCCCACTAGTTTTGAAAATGTCGTGATGATTCGTCATCTGGCGCCAAAGTTATTGGGAAAAGAATGTTACGAATTTCCTATGGCTAATAGGTCCTAACTATAACTATCTACTGGCGACCGCCAGTAGATAATATATATATATATATATACAAAAGCCTTCGCCACTGCAATCCCTCAGCACAACAGACGAAAGCAGACCCAAAAGTCAGTGCGAAGTTTTTGATTTATTAGATACCCTTCGTGTCCGCCATGACGCGTTTCGGCCTTCAAGAGGCCTTGATCACATGACGCTTCAGGAGGAAAAGTGCAGAATTTAAAGTGATACGTGCATAGAGGCATAATTAGCATACATCACATGTTCAATGGACATAGAGGAAACATTTGTAAGTACTAGGCAAGTGCCTTGGTTCAATGAGTGCTAGCACTAGTGCCAAAGAGGTAGTTGTACATAATAGACAATACATCTTGCGTATTAAATACATTTGAAATTTGGTAATAATAGTTCAGGAAACTTTTTAAAATTCCCTAAAATACCGGAAACAACACTTTTGCTTAAAACATGCAAAATATAGTAAAACCCCAGTGGGTAATACTTCAATATTATAAACAAAAGAAAATATGATTAACCAATAAATAGGCTAAAAGCTTCTCAATAAAACCAATCACAATAAATATTCAAAATATATAGAATAATATATCAATTGATTTAAACACGAGATATAAAACCATGTTCTCTTCTCCTGAAAAGAACGAGCCCAAGCGGGTACATCAGGAAACTCGCTTTATTGAAAACCAAGGCGTAGGCACGAAGCGTTTCGTCGTAATCCTTTCTCAAATGCCGCCATAGAATTGAGGTTCCCAGGTGTCCACATTAAAACACAGTAACATATATATATATATTATCTACTGGCGGTCGCCAGTAGATAGTTATAGTTAGGACCTATTTTCCATAGGAAATCCGCAACATTCTATTTGAAATAACTTTGGCGCCGGTTGACGAATCTTCGTGAAATATCTATATATATATATATATATATATATATATATATATATATATATATATATATGCTCCCTGAGTGCGGATGCAGGTGTGCTGCCTGAATGTCATGGGTGCGGCTTGATTCAGCGCCTCCGCAGTCACGCAACCATATACACACGTCTCTTCTTCCAACACGAAAGCGGAATTCCAGGCTGACTTTTCAAGTGATCAGTTTATTTTAAAGCACAAGGACAATCTACGCGTTTTGGTTGCCAGCCGCAACCTTGGTCACGATCACGCGCCATATTGTTTTTACAGCATAAATAAAAATTATTATACTCAGAATGCATTGTGTGGGCTTCACAAGGTTTCACATCTTTGCTCGATTGCATGGGCGCCATCTTATAAGGTGCAAATGGATGCCACACGCTACTTTTATGTGTACTTTTTCACGAGTGGGCCCACTTGGGCGGTATTACAGTGCTGACATGTAAATGACTAGCTCTTACCTGGAGCAATAATTACTCATAGGAGTTATATTTAGATGTAGGAGGGATATTAATTAACCAATGGCCTGCTACAGATTACGTTGAATTTTTTGTTTTTCAAGCCATTTATAGCATGAGAAAAAGAAATTCTTGATGACACTAATATTGATGACATGAATTGGTAATGTCAAATGAATTGTAATGCAATAGCATTGTTTCAATACAATTTTGACGCATGTTATATAATGCAGATAATAAGTGCTTATATGCATCCATCTGGGGGCTCAAAATAAAAGTGAAAAAGTTAAAAGGGGTCAGTGTAGCGGTACCCTGACCCCATGAGTAGAAACTAAGGGTGTTTGGGAACCCTTTATGTGTACAAACTTCTAAAAATTAATTTTTCCCCCACAAATGATATTTTCGTGGATTTGTCACAACCGGCAGCTTGGCCCCCCATGTAACGTTATGACGAGTTCATGAATATCACTGCAAAAAAATACATTTACAGACCCACTCAGACAATAACGCACCCACTCACAGACCCACACACAGACTCAGGCACCCACTCACAGAACCAAGAGTACACTTACATACCCACTCAAAGACCAACTCACTCACTCATGCAACTACTCACATACCCACTCAGAGACTCATGCACCCACTCACACACTCACTCAGACACTTACACACCTAGACACAGACCCTCTGAGACAATAATGCACCCACTCACAGACCCACTCAGAGTCTTACACACCCACTTTCAGACCCACTGAGAGACTTATGCAGTTACACACAGACCTAGTCATGCACCTATTAGACAGTCACTGACCCACTCAGACACCCACTTATACACTCACACACCCACTCAGAGACCCAGACACTTACACACCTATTCACAGACCCACTGAAAGACACCTGCACCCACTCGCAGACCCACTCAAACACTCATGCATCCACTCACAGACCCAGTCAGACACTCATGCACCCATGCAAAGACCCACTCAGACACTCACACACCCACTCACACACCCACTCAGAAACTCATCCACTCACAGACCCACTCAGACACTCATAAAACCACCCACAGACCCACTCAGATACTCATGCACACATTGAAAGACCCATTTAGACATTCACTTACCCACTCTCAGACCCACTGAGATACTGACGCACCCAGTCGCAGATTATCTCAGAGACTTAAACACACTCACAAACTCACTTAGATAGTTACACACTGTAGTCTTCAACAAAGCCGACGCCACCATCGCACCCCATCTCCGGGACATCATCAACTCCTCCTTCCACACCGCCACCTTCCCGGAGAGCTGGAAGCACGCCGAGCTTACCGCCCTCCTGAAGAAACCAACGCGGACCCCACCGACCTCAAGAACTACCGTCCCATCTCGCTCCTTCCGTTTCCGGCCAAAGTCATCGAGAAGACCGTCAACAGACAGCTTGCCGCCTTCCTCGAGACAAATGGATCCCTCGACCCCTCGCAGTCCGGGTTTCGGGCCAACCACAGCACCGAGACCGCCCTTATCGCAGCCACCGACGACATCAGAACCCTAACCGACAACGGGGAAACAGCAGCCCTCATCCTCTTGGACCTCTCCGCGGCGTTCGACACCGTCTGCCACCGCACCCTAGTGAAGCGCCTCAGCAACATCGGAATCCGAGAGAAAGCACTGGAATGGATCATCTCGTTCCTCGCCGGAAGAACCCAGAGAGTCCGCCTCCCCCGTTCAGATCCGAGGCCACCGAAGTCATCTGCGGCGTTCCACAAGGATCTTCACTCAGTCCAACCCTCTTCAACGTCTACATGAGCCCCCTCGCAGCCATCGCACGCCAACACAACCTCAACATCATCTCCTACGCCGACGACACCCAGCTGATCCTCTCCCTCACCAACGACCCCACCACCGCCAGAGCCAACCTACACGACGGGATGAGAGACGTCGCCGACTGGATGAGGAACAGCCGCCTTAAACTGAACTCAGACAAGACGGAAGTCCTCATCCTGGGCTCATCACCCTCCGCCTGGGATGACTCTTGGTGGCCCCCGGCCCTGGGCACCGCGCCCAAGCCAACGGACCACGCACGCAACCTGGGCTTCATCCTGGACTCCTCCCTGTCGATGACCAGACAAGTCAACGCCGTCTCATCTTCGTGCTTCAACACCCTGCGCATGCTCCGCAAGATCTTCAGATGGATCCCCACTGAAACCAGGAAGACCGTCACCCAGGCACTCGTCACCAGCCGACTGGACTATGGGAACACCCTCTACGCCGGAACCACAGCCAAACTTCAAAAAGACTCCAGCGCATCCAGAACGCCTCCGCACGACTCATCCTGGACATCCCCTGGCACAGCCACATCACCGGACACCTGAAAGACCTGCACTGGCTCCCCGTCAGCAAGAGAATCACGTTCAGACTCCTCACCCACGCACACAAGGCCCTCCACGACCTGGGCCCCAAGTACCTCAACGACCGCATGACCTTCTACACGCCCACCCGCCAGCTACGATCAACCAGCCACGCCCTCGCCACCGTACCACGCATCCGCAGAGCCACCGCCGGAGGAAGATCCTTCTCCTACCTGGCAGCCAAGACCTGGAACTCCTCCCCACTCACCTTCGGCGAACCCAGGACCATCTCTCCTTCAGGAAGCAGCTCAAGACCTGGCTGTTCGAGCAGTAACTTACCCCCTCCCCCAGCGCCTTGAGACCCTCCCGGGTGAGTAGCGCGCTCTATAAATGCCGTGATTGATTGATTGATTGATTGATAGGACACTGGCACTCTATATAGTGCACTAAAGTGAAGTGCACTGTGCAGAAATTTCAGTGAGACCCAAATTGGTACACAGAGGCAAAAGTAGATAGTACTAACATTCTATTTGTGGAAGTGTGGGAGAGTAGATAGGCTTATCAAAGGGTAGTACTAAGCATATGTTGTACTCACAGAGGCAATAAATGAGACACACACACTCAAGAATAAATCTGAGACCAATTTGCAAAAATAATATCAATTTTTCTATAATTTTTCAGACCAAGAACTTTTTTCTACAGTAAGCACTTTAAGAATTATGGTTCGTAAAATACATCACTTTTGTGCACAATTATACACCATCAATGGGGAAAAAGCCAAAAATTCATACAGTCTACTTTCAAGGGTCAGCTCTTGGATTTTGGTAGTTAGTATGTCCAGGTCCAATGTTTCACCAGCGTATTCTCAGGAGCATCCCGGATTTGACCGGGAGCAGGGTGCTGAGTTCATTGGTAGCTGTTGTGCAACAGGAGAGGGGCTCAGTTGAAAATGAACAGCACAAGGGAACTTATAGGTAAGTCTTAGGGGACCCTCTCGAGGGAGCAGGTTGCAAGGGCCTCATGACCACAGGAGCGCAGCTGGATCATCATTACCAGGGCCAGTCGGGCTGGGTGCAGAGCAAATAGGTCAGCCAGGAAGCATGTGTCAAGATGTCATCTTGAGTGAGTAGCCCAGCTATCCCGAAATCGCCTCCCAAGCTGCCTGCTCCTTACCAAGAGGACATCTTGATGCACGTTGCCTGTGCCACACCCTAGAGTTGGTGGGGCTTCATGTGGGCACACCTCCTCATCTAACTAATTTTCTCACCTTCCGTCCCACCAAGAGAGGAGGACACTGGCAGTTAACATGCACATTCCATTTTATTGTGGGTAAGTCACAGGTTATGAGTCTCACCCACAGTAAAAGCTCAAAAACCAGCTGATCAAAAAGCAAAAAATCTGGTCGGATTAGATGGGCAGAGCCATCTTCTCACATAACTTGTCTTATATGGATAGATTTCTTACATTGGTGATTAGTGATTAGAGCAGTAATGTACAAGAGGCAGGACTATCTGCTGAGAACTCTATCCGGGGTAATAACTGAGTGTAGTAGTTGATAAGATTACAGTGAGTCCGTGTCCTGTATGCCTGTCACCCATCTTCTTTTATTATTTAAAAATGCTATTTTATCAAGTATATTGAAGTTTACTTTGCTGGATGATGTGATCAGTGATGTCATTTGAGATGTCATCAGTGATGTCACTGACCCTATCATGAGTAATGCAATATGTGAGGTCATAAGCAGTGCATTGCAGGGGATAGGTTATAGTGAGCACAAGTAACTATAACTGCTGAATTTCTATGGTTTTCTGCGTGTAAAATCTGAACCTAACTTTAACAACCCTTTACCCTTTATTTCTTTCAGTGAATTTCTGAGGTTTTTTAATTTCTATTTCCTTAATATAACGTCCCTGTAACCTTTGATTTTTTTTCAGTGAATATAAATATATATTTTACGTAATATGTAAAACTAGAAAAAACTGAAATTTACCAGTTAAAATTATCTCAAGTAACTATAACTTGTGCGTAACAATAACTTGCTCCCCACCTTGTACAGTTTTGGTATCAATGGTGTCATTTAAAATGTAGCAGTGATGTTATCAGTGATGATATAGAATGTATCATTAGTAAAGTAATATGTGGGGTAATTAGCAGTACATAGTGAGGATGCAAGTTATACATACTTTAGGGCACGAGATATAGTTACTTGAGATAACTACAACTGGTGAATTTCAGTGGTTTTTGAGTTTAAAATGTAACGCTGTCACTGAAGTTTTCTCTTAACCATAACGTTGCTTTAACCTTTGTTTTTTCAGTGAATTTCTAAGGTTTTTTTATGTAAAGTAAGATATAATATAGTTCTTAACTGTGCCATTACTTGAACCTTTGTTTTTTTCAGTGAATGTCTATAATTTTACTTTAACTTATAGTAATACTTTATTACCATATGTACAGGCAAACTCAAACAGTGCACAGCCTTCGTATGTGTGTGGAGTTGCCACAGGGTCTGACCAGCAGCCAGGCCCTGTGTCAATTTCCCCATGGGCAACCAACCCCCTGCCGTGCGCCAAGAGGTACCAAATCCATGTCATGCACAGTCTTCTGGCATGCACAGTGTGTGGTTGGTCTCGCAGGTCCTGCCTGCACTCAGGCAGCCTTAGTGACTTTGTCAAAGAGTCACAACACCAAAATATAAAAAGTGGGACAATTGGCTTTATCAAGGAATGAACATATCAATATGTTTAAAGAAGATCTATCTCCAAAAATCACCAATATTTTTTATCAAATGTATATTTTAGTAATTCACACAGTGCAATCTTTAAATAAAGTGAATAGTGATTATTATAAAATTGTTTAATACAGTGTTTAAAAATAGGCATGTGTGTGAGTCTTTCTTTTAACGTTTTTATGATTGTATTTTGTAGGCATATACATTTTAAAATAGACTCAGATACATGTTTTTTTTTTAAATAAAACCAACATTTCTCTGAGACTTTCCTTTAGCCCAAAACATGCAGTCATAAAAACACCCACAAGAGGACCATG
The DNA here is from genome assembly GCA_963921515.1 of Calotriton arnoldi. Classification (NCBI taxonomy): domain Eukaryota; kingdom Metazoa; phylum Chordata; class Amphibia; order Caudata; family Salamandridae; genus Calotriton; species Calotriton arnoldi. The sequence goes on along the minus strand of CAWUFW010021442.1, from coordinate 33,270 downwards.
CACTCCAGCTGAACAGCGTTGAGCTTCAGCTCGGAGTGCTTTAAAGAAATATGGTAAGTTCTGCTGGGGTCGTGGATTTAATGACCCAGGAGACTCAATGTTTTTTTCATTGTTATTGGGTGGCTGCTGCACTTGCTGCAGCCCCCCACAACATTACAAAAAATGATTTCTGGTGCCCCTACCTCTTCTCGGGGCACCACAAGCATGAAAATATGCTATTTTAAAAGGCTCTAGGGCATTATGGGATGCTCATTTTTAAGAGCAGTGAATAATAAATGAAGCTTGTGCTGCTCATTTATTATTCATTTAAAAAAATATATATATTTAAGGTGTCCAGGTGCCCACCTACTGAGCTCAAATACTAAGCGAATTTGCAACATATCACAAAAAACACACTTTCCAGACCAAGATCTAGCTTCCTGCCAAATTTGGTGTAATTCCGATCAGCATTTTTTCGTTATCACTGTTCAATTTGCCTATGGAAAAATGAATGAGGAAAATGTGCTCTTGGACACCCCATCTCAGCCCCCGCATGACGGACCACCCAGAGGAATTTCCCATGAGTAAATTCTGATTACGGCCAACCCAGAGATTCCAATTATTGGTCTACCCAAAGTTGCAATTTCATGCTTTTCCTATGCTTAAACTTTGGCAATATTTCCTCACAAGTTCTAGTTTGCACTCACAATGCATGTGGTGTTTTATAGCATGTTAACTTTAAAACTATTTTCCTCGTAAATTTGAAACTAAGTGGAAGCTGGTAATCTTTTTTTCTTGCAAAAATCCTAAAAGAGATGTAAAAAATATAAATTTAAGCCTTGCGGTGGTTGAAATGTACATGTCCATCGAATTACCACTGTGGTTAAGTGTATGGAAATGGTTTGCCCACCACGTTAATGCAAAAAAATCATCTGATACAAGCGTAAGAAAGATTTTCTTTTCTAAAAAGAAATAGTCTGACTCAGAGTTTGGCGGACGGTTACTCCATAACAATGTGGCAGACAAGCCTGCCTTTCTACAAGTGCATTATAAGCTAATGCGCTCGTAATAAGGCGGATGGGATATCTGTTACGTTTATGATGCACTATCCATTGGTCAAACTGTAAACCAGGCCCCAAGGCTGGATCCGAGGGAAGTCCACCATGCACCCCAAGTTTTAAATTTGTTTTTGTTTGTGTGACCATCAGTACGCCCAGCGCGCAAAAATTCACACTAATACACAAATGAAACGGAAAATAGTCTGCATCATTAGGCAACAATTGCTTTCTGTTTGAAGGGTGCTCGAGGGTCATAACTCCACCAAGTACTGATCAGTGAGAGAGAGGTACAGTTGGAAGTGGACATTGTCCCCTGCCCAGAGGTAGCTGTCTCAAGTGAATGCTTGCTTAGGGATCACCTTGAGTGGATGATCCTGATGCTGAGATCCCCCTGCTAGACACTAGGGATCCATTTGTGTGGAGAGTAGTCCCACTGGACAATGGAAAACATCAGTCTTTTGGAACCCTGAGGGGCATAAAGCCCACTAGATCGCAGGAAAAATTAATTTAGGAAAAAATAGGATGGAGGCAGCACATCCTTGGCATCAGACCATGTCCCCACAATCCAATGGGCACATCATTTCTGACAGACCTGAGGATGAGAAATCTTACTAGAAACTAGGGACTAGATTAAACAGAGCAGTAAAGCAGTGGTTCCCAAACTGTGCGCCGTGGCTCCCTGGGGAGCCGTCAAACCTAGCCAGGGGAGCCGCACACCAAGCACTTTAATGCATTTAATGTTGAAGGGTCTGTTGGCTTCAGTTAAACCAATTAGACTTAAACGCATGATGTCGATGATTTGTAAGTGACAAGCCTAAAACTGTAAACGTAGTGCTTAATTGATGGCATGTCAAGGGAGATGACCTCCATATTTCACTGGATCCCCACGTTCCAACACTCCCAAAGTAAGCGGAAGATGCCTGCATTATTTTGTTAGACTCGTTAATAGTTTAGTTTTTTTCCAAATGCATTTTACACCAATGAGAGTTATCAGGAAAGTACAGTTGTCCTGTCTATTAAACACACTAAGTATTAATAAGTATTGACATTTGTACTTGAATCATAGGTACTTCCAGTACACATTTTTTCAGCACACACACATTTCCAGACAGGCCTGCTCTCTCCTTGAGCACAGGGAAGTAAAACACCATATACAGCATAATGCCAACATTTAAAAGCAAGAAAGAGGGACGTGTAAAAAAAAATCTAAGGAATTTATTTTACTTGCATTGATTTTGAGGCAACTTTAGGGAGGAGACAGCAAAAATAAAGCTGTATGTGGTTTAAAAAATCGTGAGTCACGCTGCTGAGACAGGTGTGTTGGCACGTATGACATGGGTAGAAATGGAAGTGCATGCAAATATTCTTCAAGCTCACAAACACTTTGGCAATGGGGCCTACATGCATAGGGGTGCTATCTAGCACTGTAAGTGGGATAGAAAAAGGTTTGAGAGGGTACTCTAGAAAAGGCATGGGCAAAGAAGTGTAACTAGGAATATTTTATTAGAGGCGCCGCCTTAGTAATACGAAACACCCTGCGTATATAATTATAATACCTTCATCATCTTCATCGTAATTATTTTCAGGGAGAAAAATGCAAGTACTCCCGAGGCTGCCCTTACATCCACCCCACCCTCCAAAAAAAGTAACAGTGTGGAGCCACGGGCAATGGCCAATGGGTCAAGGGAGCCGCAGGTCAAAAAAGTTTGGGAACCACTGTAGTAAAGGGTTGGCTCACCAAGGCATCAACCATGACTCCCATCATCAAAGAGTGCAGCAGTCATTCATATGCCCCCCCCCGGGAGCATATTGGGGGGTTTACACATATTCTTCCCCTCTTGGGCAGAAAGCCCACTAGACACTAGGTGAAATTGTAAACAGTAAAAAGAAGAGGTGTGGGTTGTCCACCCATGCTTGGGCCTGTTTCTCCAACTAAGAACAGCCCCAATAAGGGCCCGAGCTATAGTGCTATGACCAGCCACACAAGTGGGGTACCATTTTTAATGGGAGAATTGTGGGAACGCTGGGTGGTAGGAATTTTGTGGATCCCTTCAAAGTCTGGTAAATTCCCTTAGAAATGTGAGGAAAATGTGTGAAGCTTGCCAAAATGTCAAGTTTGCAGTACATTCTGTGTAAGAAAATGTATTCAGAACCATGCAAGTCCCATCACTCTGGACTACCCTGCATGTCTTGTTTTTTTAAATGTATGTGTTTAGTAAGTTTGTCTGGGTGGTGACTAAGCCCAGGCCCATATACTGCAGTTATCCACATCATCAATATGTGTCAATTTGCAAGTTGAAAATTTGATGTATCCATGCTGCATTTTGAGGTCTTTACCATCATGAGTGATAAGCCTAGCCACACAAATGGGGAAACATTTTTATTGGGTGAAGTGTGGGAACATTGGGTTGTTGGAATTTGGTGGGTCACTGCAGATCCCAAAATTTTCCCTACAGAAACACAAGCAAAATTTGTGATTCCAGTCAAAGTTTGAAGGTTGCCGAAGATTCTAGGTATAAAAATGCAATGGGATTCACACAAGCCACACAACCCTGCACACCTCTGGGTGTCTAGGTTTCAGAGATGTCCGGGTTGATTAGGCTTCCTTAGGTGGCAGCCAAGTCCAGGTCCAAATACTGCAGCAACCTCACACAATCTGTCACAGGCACTAGGCTCAGCCACAGAAGTGGGGTCTGTTTTATCAGAAGAAATGTGAGAATGTTGGGTTGTAGGATTTCTGTAAATTCCCACATATTCTGAATGTTTCCCTTGCAAAAACTTGAGCAAAAGGCTTGATTTTAGCTGAAGTATGAGGTTAGAAGGGCATTATGGATAAGAAAATGGAGTGGGGTCAACTCAAATCACAACACCCTGGACTTCCTTGGGTGTCTATATCTGAGAAATGCCTGCATTTGGTAGGTTTCCCTTTGAATACTGCAGTGACCTACATCAAGAAAATAGGCCACTTTTTCAACAAGAAATCTATATCACTAAGTTGCATTTAGTGACCTATTGTGTTGCTCGCACTAAGCCTAGACACACCTTTTTTTACTGGGGCACAAATGCTTTTGTCAGGAGATGTGTGGGAATACAGAATAGTTGAACATTCGTTAATATCCATTACATTTCTCACCATTCTAGGCTTGTAAGTTAGTGAGCACATAAGACTCTTAGCAAAATCAGAATCACATGATATTATGGGTAACCCTAAATTCAGAGCTGTACAAATAACAACTATTCCTAAACTCAGTATGTTTGGCACATTTTTAAAACGCATAAGTTTCCTTCATACCCATTTTTCATTTATTAGATTTTGCCAGGAGAGTTGTTGCATGCTCAGTACAGATTAAATATCATTATTAACTACAGCTCAGTTGCTGGCTCTGGGCACTGTGCATTTTTGGATTTCAAACAAACATTATATATCCCTGAAACCATAAGTGGCTGATGGATGTAACAGTATATCATTTTTGAAAATCAGCTATCAGGGCATAAAATTCCACATGAAAATATTGTCATCTATTTCAATTTTTTTATATTTAATATATTTTTTTATTTTTAAGATTAGGTTACTTAGGAAAACCATAAGCAATCTACAAACAGCAAACCTTTGTTGATGTCACTTTTAGAAAAAAGACTCAAAAATTGTATCCCATATGGCGCACTCCTAGTTAACAAAAGTAAATGGGGTGATTGAATAGGTTGGTGGTGCAGTTGGGTTAATCTGTAGTGTAGCTCCTATTTCCCTAATAGGCTCTGCGCATTGGAATAATATATCCTATAGGTTTGACATAGGACTAAGGTCGGTATGTCCCTATCGAGTATATTAAACTTAATTACCTGTGCCAGCTAGCTCAGAGGCCACTAGAAACTTCTTGACGACAAGAAGGGAGTAGTTTCTGGCAGCCGCAAAACATGACCACTGTGTTTCCCTTACAGAATCAGGACGTGTCCCAGAGTCGTAGAAAAATAGATAACTATTTCACTCAGCTCAGTCGTGCATGGTTCAGTTATTCTCAAAGTTACACAGAAATAACAGACGGGCGTTTCAATAAAAGGTTTATTGAACAGTCTTGTTTCTGTTGTAAGTTAGATGTGCTGTTACGATCACAAGACAATATGCGAGATAAATAATGTACAGAGTGAGCAGTAGAAATAAATAATACTGCGTTACCATTATCTTTTAGCATATATGCATTTACATAAAATGACACAGCCTAAAAATGCGAGTACTCATACGATGCGTTTCTAGCCTAGTTCTACCCCAGTGTTCCTAACCTATCCTAGGTGTAGGGAGAAGTAGAAGTAGGTGATGTATTCCTGACTAGAGTATACTAAGAGTATGTTACGCCTAGTATGCCAAGAGTCTAATATGCCAAGAGTCCCTCTAGGTTCTAGTCTGCTCCATACCTGAAGAATGAGAGAGGTAGGAATCTCTTTCCGGACTCGAACTCCAACACCCCGCAAGGGAAGTTAGATCACTGGAAGCTGGACTCTCTGCGTGCAGGAATGACAGCGTCTTCTCAGTGCGTCCGGCCGGGAATCGGGCTCCTCTGAAGTCGAGGTCTCCTCTGATTTACAGGGGTTTGGGAAGGTACATTTATACCTGAAAATGTTAGCATTGACGTGAGTTGGGCAGCGAAAGACGTCATGAATGAACCCCTAAGGAATAATGGTTCATGCATAATATATGAGTCCTTGAAGAAATCAATAGTCCTGGGCAAGGGAAACTCCCGCAGCCTAAAGGTCTGTTTTTTTCATGGACTCGTTGAGACGCTAGGGTGGACGGATGCCGGAATCCATGCCTGTATTTGGAGTGCATGGTTTATGCCTAAATAAGGTCAGGGATTTTATGCCTATATAAGGGCAAGGCGAATTGTGCCTATATAAGGACATGATTCTAGAAAAGCCAGTTTATGGACACCCTATAAAGTATACAACACCCACTCCTCTTTCGTGTATACGACACTACTAAAATGCTAAAACATTTAAAATGCTAAACATTTAGAATGGAGTACCGCATATTAAAACATATCCTAAAAAGCATTAAAAGACATATTTAAAAATGCAAATGTTTCTGTACATCAGTAAGCAATGCTTATCATTTCCTGCATACATTTTGTAATAAATGCAATCGGAATGTAATATAAAAGCAATATTTACATATGACGAAAATGATCGATAGGTTTGTTCAAAATCAAAGTCATTGCCTGTCATGAAAATTAAATGAACTGTTCTTAGACACACAAGATGACTAAGTGTCCCTGGAAGTACTGCCAAGTCTGTATTATAAGGCTAGTTCTACTTTAAGCAGATTGAAATGCCATTTTCGTTCGAAAAATGGGACAAAAAGTTCAAATTTGGTAGAGTTCCAAGTCTTTGAAAAATGAAGGCCAAATTGTTGCTGTCTCTCTGGAACATAGTATGCCGAATCAGAGTCAGTTTACGGGTCTGGTGTAAACATGAGATCATCTATTTCAATAGACAAAACATCATCCACTGTCGTTGGTGTAAGTTGGAACACCTCGTGTAAGAGATTGATCGCACAAAGATGGGAAGCATCGCTCCCAGCATAGGTCGCCGCAGCAATGTTCGCGTCCGTTGTTACCTGTGTGCCTGGAGTTGTTTCTCGTACCTCAGCAGCAGCAGGAGGCGACTGTGAGATCTCAATGAATGCTGACATCAGGATAGGGAGCCTCTGGGGACAACACAGAGCATGGGCCGTTATCGGGACCAGCAAAGTATCGACGTCCTTTGGCGCAGCTGATGGATATGTTAGACAAGCGTCCAACACGCATTCTTCACCGCATAGCAGGCAGCGTAGAACAGGTAAGATGCAATCTTGCCAGATTGGTCTGAATGACAGGAACCACGTGGTATTAAGGTCCCGTAGACGAGTCATGCCCAATAGCTGTACTATTCGCTCACAGCACTTTCTTTCACTGTTCACATGGATGTATCTGCCACTTATAAGCACGCTTACTGTTGTTACCAAAGCTAGCCAGAGCAGAAAAACAAAAAGTCCAGATGTAATCCAGAGTTCAATCCATGGAGAAACCAGATAAGTCTTTTTCAAAAAGTGAATACAGTCTTGTACTTGCTGCTTGAGTTTGAATGATGCTGGCGTCGTTTCAGGTTCACTTGGATCTTCTGAGAACGTATCAAAGTCAATGAAATAGCCAGAAGCAGTTCTGTCAATTGTTGGAATTGCATCAGGATTTGTTGAAATCACAGGAGACAGTTCTTCACGTGTCACGTTGGTGTAGACAGGTGTATTTGGACGAACTGTTATTTGGTTGTCAAGAGGGATGAGTTCCATAGCTTGGTTGCTTAGTCCTTCATTTGTTACAGCTGAATTGTCGATTGTGAGCAGTCTTTCAGTCTGAACCTCTTGAATAGTAGCGAGAGGAGTGAGTCTGCTACTAGGTCGGAGTCCACGAGGCCTACTGCTTAGTATTGGCCACATGTTGTGGTTTGATGAGGTCGATGGACACAAATCTTTTCTCCTTTCTTCCAGCAAGGGGCGGCAGAAGTACTGTTCTTGTTCCTTGAACTGCTAGAACAGGTACCGGTTGTCTGTAAGAAGGTCCAAATTCCTTCTTGTCCGCAATTTTTTCTCTGACTAGATCCCCGACTTTCGGAATCCAGACAGGCCTTGCTGGGACCGCCGATATTTCCCCAGTGGTGGTTGGCTGTAGGGAGACGTTGCTTTGTTTCGTTCTTAATTTGTTAAGCTCCTGTAAAACAGCCAAAAGATCTTTGATATTAAATGCTTTATTTTCCACCACTGTGCCTACGTGTTCTAAGTCTGGAACCCACATTCTTGTCCCAAATAGGTCTTCATATGGAGTGACCCCCCCTAGAGAACTTCTTGGCAGATTGTTGAGAGCGCGCTGTACGCTATTGAGGTGTTTGACCCACCCATCACCCGAACCTAATACCCTAGCTGTTATAGACTGCTTTATGTCCCGGTTTTTCCTTTCCACAACAGAATTTCCCTCAGGATGGAATGGAGAGGAGTACCGCAATGCAACGCCCAGACTGGCCATGGCCTCCTTGTAAGCCCTAGAGCTAAACGCAGGACCCTGGTCAGAATGTAGCGTGCCTATTGCGTATGTGCCGATAAAGACTCGCAAATCTTTTATAACAGTTCGAGCGTCAGCCGAGCGCTGAGGCCATAACCATAGGAACCTAGATTTAGTATTTGCGGGAATGCCTTTGTCCATTGGTACGCCGGCGAGTAGATAGCCTAATGCTGTCTAACAGTGGTGTCTGTACTGGGCTGCCGCATTCGCAGCATGGTGTCTGGTGGCTCTCTTGCTGTAATTTACAGTCTAAGCAGTTGTTGATAAATATGTGAATGTGTGTATTCATTCCAGGCCACCAGTACATCTCTTTTAATTTCAAAATTGTGTTTGAGATCCCTTGATGTGACAGACCCTCCCCCAAATGAGTTTCATAAATCAAGGCTGCTCTTTGTTCCATGTTTGGAATTACCCTATCCCCCACTCCAGGGATTCGAGCAAAAGGAACGTTGTTCGCATCAATTACATAAGAGTACTTGAGTGAAAACTTTTTGGTAACGCTGCACTGCTGCCTTTGCTTGAAGCATTGACAGCTAACATTATCTCACCGTCTATTTTTGTTTTTGAACGAGTGATCGCAGCTACGGAAGCCGTCTGAACAGCCCCCTTTGCGGCTTCGTCAGCCAATGAATTCCCTGCAACGTGAACGCCATCACGTTGATGACTCAGTGTGTGGATCACGTGAGCATTTGGTAGTTCGTTTTTCAACTGAACTACTTGTTCCCAAAGCAGTTTGTGCTTTATTGTGCCACCTTTCGCATCTTTGAAACCATTTTCAAGCCAGGTTCGTATATAGTCATTATACGACTGAACACAGTAAAAGGAATCGCACACGATTAGTGTGAGGAATTCTCGATCCGTACTCTCAAGTGCCAGTTTGAATGCTTGTAGTTCAGCTCGCTGAGCTGTACAATCACCTAGTGATTGAGTTTTTGTGACCATAGGTCTGAAGATGCCATCTCGTATGCGACCTTTAATGATAGCACACGCTGCACTGTAAGCTTGCTTACTCCCAGTTGCGGGCTGTGCGGATCCGTCAGTGTAAATTATGAATTCATACTGATCGAGAGGCAGAATCTCAGTGGGCAGAGGACATTCTTGTTCATACTGGAGAAATGCTTGTGTTTTTAAATCTGGATCAAAAACATATTCAACATCAGGTGCAGCAAGAGAATTAACCCATTGTATCCATCTCGGATGTAGTGCTTTAGCATTTGGAATGCTTGCTTTTGTGACCGCTTCTAAAGCTGGTACTGGGGTAACGACAATTATGCGTTTCCCTTGGGCTAAGGCTCTTTCTTTTGCTACAGCTGTTTGAACCGCTGTTACAATTTTTTCAGTTGAACTGAAGCTCATTTCCGCTTGTGTGTACAAATGAGATTTGTATGCTATTGGTACTTTCTCACCCTCATTGAAGGTTAAGTAGGTGAATCCACATTGACCCGAAATTATTCGAATCACCAAATTTCTTTGACTTACGCGTGTTTGTAAGTGTTTTGTTGCTAACATGTTAGCCTGGAGTGAACGCAACATTTCTGTGTGTTCATTTGTCCAGTTTTTGATTGAAAAATCAGGTTTGATTAATGCATAGAGAGATTTAACCCTTTCTGCATAGTTTAGAATGTATGTTCTTCCAAAATGTAGGAATCCCAGTATTGATTGTAAGTTTTTTAGCGTCTTTGGAGGTTGGAGCAGTGCACATTTCTCTAGAAAGTTAGCTGCCAAGCTCTTGCCTTCACTTGAAAGCTCATATCCCAAAAATAGGACATTGAGATGGGCAATTCGGGACTTTTTAAAGTTGAACTTGTAGCCCTCAGAGGCGAATCCCAATATAATGGTGCTCACCCTGTTCAAGTGTTTGTCCAAGTCATCGTCTGTCAGATAGATGTCATCGACATAGGACAATGCCTTGTTGTCATAGATTTGTAGTAACTCCGTTACCCTCGCTGAGAATAAACCTGGGCTGTTCTTGAACCCTTGTGGGAGTCGACAAAAGTGACGCTGGGTCCCCATTATGGAGAATGCCATTAAGTACCTGCTTTCAGGTGCTATGTTTTGACAAAAGAAACCATTGAGATGTCTAATGTTGTTTTGTATTTTTTACGCACAATGTTATTCATTAATGCTGTGCTGTGTGCATTTTGCACTGCAAAAGTTTTAGAACAAGTATTTAGGTGTCTGTAGTCCAAAACTAGACGATATGTATTGTCTGGTTTGGAGACAGGAAACAAAGGATTGTTCATGGAGGAGGTGCATGTTTCAATCACCCCTTGATATTCAAGTTGATCTAAGATCTCCCTGACCTGTTTTTAGCTTCTTGCTTAATAGGATACTGCCTCTGTGCAGTTGGTTCATGTTTCAGATTTATTTTATGGTGAGGTGAGTCCTCATCCCATCCTACATGATTTTTATATAATGCTGGAGCCTGGGCCACTGCCCATTTTCTGGCATATGTATATTTTAAGTGAATTGGAATGTGATTGGAGAAGGCAGGCATAATCATGTCCTCGCCGTGTGGGCGCTCCCTGACAAATTGTGGTGGCCAGTCTTTTTCTGCTAGAAGTATGTCATAACCCTTTGATAGTTTTTCCCAAAAGAGTGCTTTAACCTGTCTAGGTTTGTCTCCCTCCATCCGGAGTGTTATATCATATAACTTTTGTGGAGCACTAACCCTGGTGTCTACAGTTTCTACTGTAATGTACTCATTCAAGTCCACTATCTCCAGAAGTTCCATCAGGTTCTGGCGAGCTATTGTAACTTCTGCTGCACTGTCCAGCATTGTCTGAGCCCATTCTCCGTTCTTGAGTTGCGTTCTCAGAATTCTCGGCATGTCTTACTATTAGACCCACGACTTTCTTTTTGGAGAATTGAGGTTTTGCTTTAGTTTTTGGAGCGTGTTTGTCGTCTTTCGATTTCACGCGTTCTTCTCTATGTTCTGTTCGTCCTCTTCTTTCCGAAGTCTGTGATGAGACCTGAAAGGGACGAGAGGAACGTGTATCAGTGTCTTGATACCTATCAGGTTTTCTCAAATTATCCCTATTCCTGAGGTTATACCTCCTTTCAGAGGGCTCCTTTTGAGGAGACCTACCTCGAGATTGAGACCTTTTCTCATTTGAATTTTGTTTATTAGTCTCCCACTTCTTTTTAGAAAATGTAGGAGTTTGTTTAATTGAGTCCTTCTCAGGACTTTCAGATAGTTTTGGTTTAACTGGTCTCCCACCCAAACTATCTCTGCCTAATTCTGCATAGGATTGTTCTATAATTCTGGGTAGCTCTGTTTGATGTTCTGTAACATCAAATTCCCTTAATTTTTTGTCGGATCGCCACTGCTGCTGCCTCCCCTTTAATATTTGATAATATTATTGTTGAGACCTGGTCGAAATTTTTCAGTAATTTCATACCTAAATTTAAAGCAGGCTCTGCCCCGTATTCGTTTTGAATTTGTTTTAGGACATCAGGTATTACCGCAATTGACGGAATGCCGTGTGTTTTAGTGTAGATGGCAGCAAAGACTGAGCCCCAAGTGGTGCAGTCTTACAGTTGTGGTGTGATCCCCATTGGTAAACTAATGGTTAGTATTCTGTGTTTCTCATGTGGGCTAGTATTTGGAAATACTGCTTCGATTTGAGTAATTTTTGAGCTATCCAAAATGGGATTTGCTCACGCTTAGTGGGCATTTTACCCATGACTGCGTATAGAGTCTGTGGTGTAATTTTTAGAGTATTCCCCTGGTTAGGGGTTTGATTTGGAAGTGTTAATGGTGGTTGGACTGTAAAAGTCTGCATGACATATTGAACCAATTGTCTGTAGATTTTTATTAACTCTGTGAGTTGAGTAAGTAGTTCCTCATCTGACATTATTTCTATGTCGGGATGAGGTGTGTAACTCGGCTAGAATCGGCCATGTTGCTCCTGGTCTACCTAGTGGACCGAGCCTGGTTATATTTTTGTGATGTTTTAGGGCGCCTTTAAACCAGAGCTGATGCTCTTGGTATGTAAATGGAATTTCTATATCCTCGAAAGGAATGTATTCCTCTGGTGGTTCATCTTCTTTGTAGAAGTGAAACGTGTGTTACTGAATTGGATTCAGGAAATATTACTCATGAATAGAATACCTCTGTCTGAAAGGATTCATGTGCCTCTATCACGAAAACTGCTCTACCTCCTCTCGGTGATAGGCCATGTTTTATAAGTTTTAGAGTAATGGCTCTTTTTAAGTTTGGAGCGATGTCGATGACACCCTCCTCGGTTTCATTTAAACCGGTGTTGTTAAAAAATGCTGGCTGGGCTGGATCAGCCGCAGCTCCACCGTTTCCGGCGGGATTGTCCCCGTTTAAGGACATTTTGTTTTATGAAAAATGTAGAACAAGTTTCAAGGAAACAAAGATAAGGTGCACAATATTGTGGAACACTGTATCCTTCAACGTTGAGCAAACCAAACAGCTAATATATAGGGTTCTGCCCTATGTAGCCGTGGCGGATACTTAACCCTGCCCACTCCAGACGTCTTTAGGAGTATGTGGGTAGGGATCTCTGAGAAAAAAAGAAGAGATGCACAGCTGAGTTACTCAGTATCTAACGTTGAATTACTGCCTTACCAAACCGTTGGGCGCCATGTAGTGTAGCTCCTATTTCCCTAATAGGCTCTGCGCATTGGAATAATATATCCTATAGGTTTGACATAGGACTAAGGTCGGTATGTCCCTATCGAGTATATTAAACTTAATTACTTGTGCCAGCTAGCTCAGAGGCCACTAGAAACTTCTTGACGACAAGAAGGAGTAGTTTCTGGCAGCCGCAGAACATGACCACTGTGTTTCCCTTACAGAATCAGGACGTGTCCCAGAGTCGTAGAAACAATAGATAACTATTTCACTCAGCTCAGTCGTGCATGGTTCAGTTATTCTCAAAGTTACACAGAAATAACAGACGGGCATTTCAATAAAAGGTTTATTGAACAGTCTTGTTTCTGTTGTAAGTTAGATGTGCTATTACGATCACAAGACAATATGCGAGATAAATAATGTACAGAGTGAGCAGTAGAAATAAATAATACTGCGTTAGCATTATCTTTTTAGCATATATGCATTTACATAAAATGACACAGCCTAAAAATGCGAGTACTCATACGATGCGTTTCTAGCCTAGTTCTACCCCAGTGTTCCTAACCTATCCTAGGTGTAGGGAGAAGTAGAAGTAGGTGATGTATTCCTGACTAGAGTATACTAAGAGTATGTTACGCCTAGTATGCCAAGAGTCTAATATGCCAAGAGTCCCTCTAGGTTCTAGTCTGCTCCATACCTGAAGAATGAGAGAGGTAGGAATCTCTTTACGGACTCGAACTCCAACACCCTGCAAGGGAAGTTAGATCACTGGAAGCTGGACTCTCTGCGTGCAGCAATGACAGCGTCTTCTCAGTGCGTCCGGCCGGGAATCGGGCTCCTCTGAAGTCGAGGTCTCCTCTGATTTACAGGGGTTTGGGAAGGTATATTTATACCTGAAAATGTTAGCATTGACGTGAGTTGGGCAGCGAAAGACGTCATGAATGAACCCCTAAGGAATAATGGTTCATGCATAATATATGAGTCCTTGAAGAAATCAATAGTCCTGGGCAAGGGAAACTCCCGCAGCCTAAGGGTCTGTTTTTTCATGGACTCGTTGAGACGCTGGGGTGGACGGATGCCGGAATCCATGCCTGTATTTGGAGTGCATGGTTTATGCCTAAATAAGGTCAGGGATTTTATGCCTATATAAGGGCAAGGCAAATTGTGCCTATATAAGGACATGATTCTAGAAAAGCCCATTTATGGACACCCTATAAAGTGTACAACAAATCCTCCTGAGTGAGAGGATAATCTTTAGGATGCCTATGGATGCTGGCCTCTGACTCAGAGGTGCATTTCCCTTGTGCACTCAGTGATGATGTATGTCAAGTAAATGCTTGTTTACAAGTTTAGTGAGAAATGTTTTTATTCTCCTTCAAAATTTAGTTAGAAAAGTTCATCGTTTACATCTGTATTCATTTGTAATTGTTATTACTTCATAACAATGCTTTCACATAATTATTCTTTCATCTATGCCCAATGCATTTCGGGCGGAAAGCCCTTCTTCAGGGGCTGTATGAACTGAAAAAGTAGAGGAAATTTCAGGTTCAGTGCAAGGCAACCAAAAATACTTGAAATCAACTTAGTAGCGAGCACAGTACAATTCATTTATTGAAATGTTAAAGGCGACTCAACATGCATGTATGGTTAATGTAACATGAACATATAGGAATCAGTTAATATCAGAAGGATATTCAGGTAAATCAGAATGAAAATGAGAAAGAAGTGTTAGTTGACGGTATAACCTCGTATGGTACAGTGTGGTTATACGATCGAGTGCAGTTTTAAAGAACAGCTTTGTGCACAATGGATGTTGTAAATACGCTCGGGTGATGATAGTGTGCCGCTGTTAAGTCGGGAAGATTTAAAAAATGACTTTGTGTTCTTTGCGTGTGACCTGGTGACCCAGTGCGATTATCCCACGATGATACTAAAATATTCGGTAAAAAATTGCGTGCAAACCCGGGTGCAACATGCTTTACTTATTTCTCGGTGTGTTTGTTAAAAAGTGCAGAAGACACGCCAATTTAATAGGATGTAAAACTTACGAACACTATGTCAACTTAATCATCTAACGTTGAGCTGCGTAAAAAAACAAGAGTTATAGAGGTGCACAGGGGTTCTGATTACCGTATAAAGCGTGACAACGGACCGCGGAGCGGCACGGATTCTAAAAGCGGCTTACCCGTGATTAGCGAATTGCACCCAAAGAATACCAAGCTCTTAATCAAATAGCAGCAACATCAGAAGTTCCTATCCGACAAGCCGACAAAGGAGGTGCAATGGTCATCATAGACACAGAGTTCTACGTAAAAAATGTCAATGAACATGTGCAAGACACGAATACGTATACGGCAATGTCCTTTGATCCAACAATGGAATTCATGAAGATTTTATCTAAAATAATTGATTAGCCATAATGAATGGTACCATCACCAATGATGACAAAAAATACCTTATCAAATCAGATCCAGCAATACCATACATTTACATGATACCCAAAATACACAAACACCCGACTGTACCCCCATTCAGACCCATTGTCTCAACCATCAACTCCATACACGAACCAATAGGCAAATACCTGGATAAACACCTCCAACCATTAGTACAAGGAATGAGCACTTACATAAAGGATACAACTGATTTTCTAAATATCTTGGAATCAATTAAACCATCAGTTACACCAAATACAATTCTGTGCACCATCGACGTTAAAGCATTATACACCTCCATCCCGCACAACAAAGGAATACAGGCCGTGGAATCCTTTCTTATTTCTAGTGACAAAACCGAAGATCAAAAGGTTTTTCTTATGGAATTGATTCACTTTACACTTTACCACAGCTATTTTAAATGGGGAGAAAACTTCTTTGTACAATGCTCCGGAACATCCATGGGCAATTGCGCCGCCCCTACATATGCGAATCTGTTCATGTACCATTTTGAATTGAATCACATTTTGAATCAAGAAATTTGGAAGAAATACCTCATTTTGTACAAAAGGTACATTGATGACATCTTCATTTTATGGCAAGGTACGGAAACTGATCTAACTGAAGATATTGAATTACTCAACAAAGTAGATGAAAGAATTGAATTTACTTTTACCATCAGTAGACAGCAAATTACCTTTCTGGATACTTGTGTTATAAACGACCAAGGTCAATTGTTAACCACTGTTTACACCAAACCCACTGACAGGAACAACCTATTACACTTCCACAGCTTCCATCAACCATCATTAAAGAAACACCTTCCATGCTCACAGCTACTCCGCCTCAAAAGATTATCATCCAACAATGAGTTATACAAGAAAAGCATGGACATATGCATAGAGAAGTTCAAGGATCGTAGCTACCCGGAAGAAGTTTTAAGGACTGCCATTGCAAAAGCTGACACAAAAGCACGAGAAGAACTACTCATAAACATCCATGGTGACAAAGAGGAAAGTCGCAGTGTATTTGTTTCTAAATTTTCAACCAGGAGTTACCAAATCAAAAAAATCATTCTTAAATTTTGGCCTATGTTAAGGCAGAAGCTGATTTTAAGGGAATATTTAACACACAACCACGATTTGCATACACAAGATCTAAGAATCTTAAACAATTACTGAACAAACCTAAAGTCCAAAAAGATGTGGAACATAAAGGCACAATTCCTTGTTTAAATTGCGGAAATTGCAATTCTATCATCAAAGGTAACGTTATTAGACATCCACACAAAGGTAACCCTGTGAAACTCAAAGTTACTGCTACTTGCAATAGTCAAAATCTCATCTACATGCTCAAATGCCCATGTGGCTTAGTTTATATTGGAAAAACTGAGCGAAAAATTCGAATAAGAATAAACGAACACAAGAGCAACATCCGAACAAAGAATCCTAAATCTTCTGTAGCCAGCCACTTCAACTCCATGCGACACAACGTTAGTCAACTTCGTTTCGTGGTCTTAGAACAGGTCCCCATCTTACAAGGACGAAACAACACACAACATCTGCTACGCAGGGAAATACATTGGATAAACTTCATGGATTCTGTCAGCCCTAAGGGGTTAAATGAACGTTTTGATTTCAATTGTTTTCTTTAAACTGTGATCCTACAACCGAACTTTTCATGATGTCTTCTTAGGAGGTTTGATGCCGCAGGGACAGGGATCTCAGCAGAGACCTGACAAACTCTACACGATATTCAGTGGTTAACTTCGGAATGTATGCTTGTGTATGTTATGTTGCACATTTGTTTAACACATTTACAGTCCATTTTTACGCATTTATGACCTCGTTGTTTTAGTTCTTGTATATCCGCCACATTGGGTTTTTAGTTTCTCACTTTCACTTTAGTTTTAGGGTATACTAACATTTATCAGCAATTACTGATTCTTCACCCGAGTCGCTTATGATGGTTCATTTATCTAAACCGGGGAGCAAACTACCAGTCTGTCCTCCCGTTTCACTATGCGTGTAGTCTTTTGTAAACACGCCCACTTTCGGGACACACGCGTTCAAAATCTTCATGACGCGTGAACGGGTTTAATCGCGTTTTTTTCCTACTCGAAAAGAACGGACACGCTACTCTACGCTACACTTCGCTAATCACGGGTAAGCCGCTTTTAGAATCCGTGCCGCTCCGCGGTCCGTTGTCACGCTTTATACGGTAATCAGAACTCCTGTGCACCTCTATAACTCTTGTTTTTTTACGCAGCTCAACGTTAGATGATTAAGTTGACCATAGTGTTCGTAAGTTTTAGATCCTATTAAATTGGCGTGTCTTCTGCACTTTTTAACAAACACACCGAGAAATAAGTAAAGCATGTTGCACCTGGGTTTGTACGCAATTGTTTACCGAATATTTTAGTATCATCGTGGGATAATCGCACTGGGTCACCAGGTCACACGCAAAGAACACAAAGTCATTTTTTAAATCTTCCCGACTTAACAGCGGCACACTATCATCACCCGAACGTATTTACAACATCCATTGTGCACAAAGCTGTTCTTTAAAACTGCACTCAATCGTATAACCACACTGTACCATACGAGGTTATACCGTCAACTAACACTTCTTTCTCATTTTCATTCTGATTTACCTGAATATCCTTCTGATATTAACTGATTCCTATATGTTCATGTTACATTAACCATACATGCATGTCGAGTCGCCTTTAACATTTCAATACATGGATTGTACTGTGCTCGCTACTAAGTTGATTTCAAGTATTTTTGGTTGCCTTGCACTGAACCTGAAATTTCCTCTACTTTTTCAGTTTATACAGCCCCTGAAGAAGGGCTTTCCGCCCGAAATGCATTGGGCATAGATGAAAGAATAATTATGTGAAAGCATTTTCATGAAGTAATAACAATTACAAATGAATACAGATGTAAACGATGAACTTTTCTAACTAAATTTTGAAGGAGAATAAAAACATTTCTCACTAAACTTGTAAACAAGCATTTACTTGACATACATCATCACTGAGTGCACAAGGGAAATGCACCTCTGAGTCAGAGGCCAGCATCCATAGGCATACTTTTAGAAAAAAGACCATATGCTTTCTTAAAAAGCACTTTTTTATGCTATTTTTCCAAAGAATGATTGCTTTATTTTGGCTATATTTTTAGGGACAGATCTACAAGAAAGTGCTGCAGCGCGGCACCGCAAGCCCTTTGGCTGTGCCACGCTGCGGCACTTTCAAAGCACAGGAATGCAACATGTTTACAATAATATGTCGCATTCCTGTGCTCTCCCCTGCGCTGGGGCTCAAACAGCTGCCATGCGCCGACGCAGGCACCCTTGCACCATGGTGCAAGGATGCCTGCGTAATGGGGAGATTGTTTATGAGCAGGAAGGGGCACCTTCCTGCACAAAAACAATCACAGCAGGCATTTTCCTCTTTCAATGTGTGCTGTAGAATGCAGCATGCATTGAAAGAGGAAAAAACGAGGAGAAATGAAAACATTTCTCCTCCTTAGCTCTCGCTATGCCACCCCTAGGGTGGCGTAGCATTCTAACGCATTTCCAGGTGTACAATTCCTCATAAATCTGGAAATGTGTCAGGTTCCATGGGTGTTGCGTGGGAACACCCACAGCAACACTCATAGAATGCCCCTTTCACGCAAAGTGTTGCATGTAAAGGGGCCGTATTTACAAGGACAGGAAAAGTCACGCAGGGTGGCTTTTCCTGTCCTTGTAAATATGGGGCAGTGAAATGCGCCACCAGTGCGTCACGAAAAGTGACGCACTGGTGGCGCAAGGGGCTGTAAATCTGCCCCTTAGTTTCTTCCAGAAGAATCTACTAAACTAAGTACCTTTAGAATCTCCAACATTTGGGAAAAAATGCAAACCTGGCCTGGATACATGTTGTGGGAAAAAAGTTATAAAGGCATAAATGTGATTCACCCCAATCGTCAAAAAAAGTCCTCAGCACTTAGGTCCGAAGAGCATGAGCTGCTAAGGGGTTAAACCCCACAAAGCACTCTGTAAGCTTTGGGGGGGTTAAAAGTATAAACAAAAATTACAGGAAGTTCATAAGAGAAAATGTTGCACCTTCAAAAGACCTACCTAGGATTAGAGTCAACAATGCATGCCAAACTGAGTATCCAGTGAAAAACACTCAAGGTTGCTATAGGAAAATTGCGTGGAGCAGAGGCAGTTGAGAGGTATAGCAATAGAGCTCTGGGAATCAAGTGGAGCAGATACAGAATGGGAGATTAAGCCCTATTAGAGGAGACAATGGAACATGCGAGAAGATGATTGAAAAGACGTTTATAGATCTTGAAATGTAGGAACAAAAATTATAAAAATCAAAAGTCAGAAATATAAAAAGAAGAAATAAATCCTTTAGTCGTAAAAGTAAATATATAAATATACCTCACAAAACACATGGAAATATTTGTTTTATATCAGTGTGGAATTTATGAATGTTGGGCCAGATGTACGAAGTAAGAATGGATTCGCTTAAAAGTGATAGCAAGTTCCTAACCAACTTTTTGCAAATCCACTAAGATTTTACAAATTGACCTATGTACTATTAGATCAGTTTGTAAAATCACCATTTGGGGTAGTAAGAAATCAAACCTACCTCATGAATATAAGTGGGGTTGGTTGCAAATTGTGACTTAATCAGATTGGATTCCATCACATGGATGGTGGCCTGCTGCGGTCATCAGAGCACCATGTCTGTAACTGCATTTAGACGAAGTAGCCTTTTCTTTAAATACAGCCAGTTTTCCTGAATGGAAACAGGGCTGCATTTAGACCAAAAAGTTTAGATTTTTTAAAAGAATGTTTAAGAGTTGTCAGTCGTCAAGTGGATCCCTTCCACTTTCTTAATGGAATACCATAAAGTTACACAAAGGTAATAATATTTCAGTGGTTTCCTCTAAAATTGCTGTTCCAAACCATTGCTACATTACATTGCGAATTCCAATTTACAAGGGACTTTCTAAACATGGCCCCTAAAAATTGTGATTTGTTATGCATTTCTAAACAATTTTGCGATTTGATAACCATTTCCCAATTCGCAAAATGGTTTTAGTACATATAAAAAAGCCACTTCACTGCAGCAAACACTATGGGGCATATTTACAAGGGGATTTTGCCATCGGAATGTCACTTTTTCCGACATTCTGGTGGCGCAATGCCCTGCATATATACAAAGTGGCATTAAGCCACTTTGCATGGCTAACGTCACTTTTTAAATATGAAACCCTTTCAAGCAGTTTTCTGAGTGCAAGTGGCATGCAAAGGGTGTTACTGTAGGCGTTCCACTGAAATAGCCATTGCTTTTTGACGCTGCCCTAGATTTACATGGATCTGTAAATCTGAGGCAGCGCCAAAAACTAATGCCATGCAAAAGCAGCTGCAACGAGGAGAAATTATTTTATTTCTCCTTGTTTTCGCTTTTCTATGTGTGTTGCATTTATTTTGTGCAGTAAGGTGTCCCTTCCTGCACAAAAAGAATCATTAGATAATGGCAATTAGCTACTTCTATGTATGCTGCAGAATACAGCACATATAGACTGCAGCACACATAGAATTAGCAAATCGCAGTTATTGATTGTTTATGTGCAGGACGGGACACCTTCCTGCACATAAACAATCATCCCTGCAACGCAGTCACCCTTGCACTATGACGCAAGGGTGTCTTTGTTGGCACTAGGCAGCTATTAAGCATTAAGCACCAGCTCAAGGGAAAACACAGGGGTGCGCCGTATTATGGTAAATACAGCGTATCCTTGCGTTTTTAAATAACGCAGCATGGCACTGCAAAATTTAAGGCAGCACCACGCTGCACCATTTCCTTGAAAATATGCTCCTATGACTCTATAACTAAGACTGTGACTCGCTAAATGGCTTAGAACATCTGTCCCCAAATGTACACACTGTTAAGAAGTATCAAAAAAGTTGATGGAACAAGCCTATACAAAAAGTAACACAGCTGAAAGAAAGGAATGCGTTTTTAATGTCATGAGTAAAACAATAATTTCAGTCCATAGCATGCATGGTGGCAACCGGAAATTTTATTTTTCATTGTAGCCACTTGTCTTTTATATGTTTAAATTCGCTGAATGTGAATTAATAAATACATTTTAGAAGTGTTAATGTGAAAAAAATAATGGAAGTTATTTTAAGGGCAATTCACAAGTGTAATTTTAGTGTTAAGAAGTGAAAACATCAACCCGGACAAAAAAACGGCTTGACCTCTCAATCTAACCTGCTAGTTCCATTAAAACGCCCGACCTCGCTTGCATACCCTCCTCTGTCCTTTACCAGAACTCAGTATTGAGACCTGGAAGAGATCACAGATGAAAGCCTGCATATTTTATATATCATCTTTAAAGTAGTGTAAAGTGACATCTTTGGTTGACTTCTTTGAATCTGTCGGGAGTGTTCGACATGCTAATCTTCCTTTTTACATTTGGTGAAGCTTCTGAGTGTTGCTTAGATTTTTTTCAGACGTTGTTCTCTCGGGGATTAATGAACAAGAGCTGGCGGGGATCCCCAGAGAAGTGGAACCAGACCAACCTCAGATACAAAGACACCTAACTTCAAGGATACAACGTGCCGGATTTCAAGATAGACATTTTAGAAGAAAGATTGCGGGGTAACCGACATTTGTGACACGAGCGCGTAGTTAGCAGTTCTCTTTTGGAATGTTAATTATTACATGAATATGTGGTAGAAAACTGCATTTCTTAGGTCACCCCATGGCAAGTGACTGTTTTTCTTGACTGTTCTGAGAATATTGAGAGCTCTGAAGTGCAGTATATTAGGATAGCATGAAAAATAGAATCAGTGTGACCGAGGTTCATTTTCTCTAGTCAATATTATATGCCACGAGGTAATTTCACCACACATTTGTACATTTCAATAAATCAAACCTCATCCTATTTTGATTTAAAGCACAACAACACCTTGCCTTTAATGCAGTGCTTAAGAAAATTGTAAATATATTTTAAAAAAAAGTAGTAGTGCAAAGAGAAGGCAGCAATGCTGCCTGGCCCATCGCTGCAACTACAATCAAATTGACTCTACTGTGCTCTTATGAACTCACATATCACAGGGCTAAGATTGTCTGCAGCACAGACTTGGCAACTCGTGCCTGTTAAGAAGGTGCTTGGTGCAGGGCGAAGACTGTGCATAGGAGGCTCTTGTCTCACCTAAGAGAGCCTGTGTATGTACCAGTCGCGAATCAATAGCCCCGCGGTGTAGGTGGCCCCCGAGCTCCACGGGGCCACCTCGGGCACTATGCAGGGGCAGGTCTGAGAGCTCCTGCCTGGGTCCGGAGCGTGGGGGACCTCCTCCATGCACTTTGCTGGGCGGTTTCGCAAGTTTCGTTATGCCACTGGTGTGTACAATAGTACACTGGAGAGGATGTGGCGTAACAGTCAAAGCTGCCGACTTTGGAACTGGGTAACAAGGTTCAACAGTCTCGGCATCTGCTCAACATCCTGTGATCCTGGGCAAATCACGTAATATTCCCATGCCTACCAAAAAATGAATATATCCTTGTGAAACAATGCTGGCGCTCATGTAAAGCACTCCAATACCTTTGGGTGGAGTTCGCAATATATGAAACTGCAAAAAAAAAAAAGTTAATTTATGGTTTACATGATAATGCAGCATTTATTATTTAATTTCATATCTGAAATCCTGTACTGTCAAAACACGGCATGGTGTTGGTGCAAGTTATAGTTAGCTAAGTAAACTATAACTAGTGAATTTCACTAGGGTTTTTGGTTACAAATGTGACGTTCTGACTGACATTTTCACTTAACTATAATGCCACTTTAACCTTTGCTTTTTTCAGTGAATTTCTAGGACTTTTTCTAAACATATTCAGCCAACACCTCAACTGTGCATAGCCTCTGGTAATTCACAACTGGAGGTTAGCACAGGCCCACCCCTGCTGGTGGCCACCCACCACAGCCTGCCCTCTGTGGTCAGCTTGCTGCCCATGCTCCCCCACTGCTTGCCCTCTGGCTTCTATCTGAGTGCCCTTGCCTCTACCTCCTGCTCTCTTTGGTCAGTGTGCTGCCCCTGCCCCCACTCCTCCTGTGTTCTCCATCTGGTTCCCCCAGCCCCCACATGGCTGCCCTCCATGGTCAGCTTGCTGCCCCTGCCATCCGTTTGCCGTGTGTGTGTCCCACCCTACTTTCACCTGTCCTCTGTGGTCCATTGTGCTGCCTCTGCCGGCCTGCCCTAGGTGGATAGTTTGCCATTCCTGCTCCTGCCACACCCCATTCACTTCCCTCTCCATGTGCATGCCCTTGTCCCTCCCTCCTGTCTGCAATGGTCCATTGTGCTGACCCTGCCCATTGCCATGCCAGCCTGCTTGCCACTGGCCCTCCCACCTTCCCAGTATGGTCAGCCTGCTGCCCCTCTCCCTGTCCACTCTGCCCTCCCTTCGGTCATCCAAGCCCATGCCCCTGTTCCATCCCTCTTGCCTCCATGGCCCACTGTCTTGCCCTCCATGGTCTGTTGTCCTGCCACTGACCCTCCTGCCTTACCTGAGTGACCTGTTGTGCTGCCTGCTCCTGCTGCCCCTATGTGGTCTGCTTGCTGTCCCTGCCCCTGAATCCCTCCTACCATCCCTGTGTTGTCTGTGTGTATGATCCTATCCTCTCCTTCCTGCCCTGAATTGTGTGTTGTGCTTCTACTATTCATCCCTCCTTCCCTAAATGATTAGCATACTGTGTCTGTGTCTCTCTCCCCTGCTATCCGTTGTCCATGTTCAAGCCCTTGCCCCTTCCCTCCTGCTCTCCTTGGTCTGTTGTGCTGCCACTGGCCCTCCCGCCTGCGATGAGTAATCCACGGTGCTGTCTCTGCCCCTCCCTGACTGTCCTCTGTGTTCAGCTTGCAGCCCTTAAGGTAGCCTCATCATTTCTGGTGAAGCTGTGGCCATCCAATCGCATTGCGGGGTCTTCTTGGATTTTATCCATCCATACAGGGCTGAAGCAGCCAACAGGGGAAAAAAGCCCTCCCAGCCAATCAGAATACTTTATTTTCTTACATTGCTGTATAGAGGGAGTCCCACCGGACTCCCATGGGAACAACTGCCAATATGTCACAAACTTTTGAACCTTGATTTCTCCAAAATGTATATATATATATATATATATATATATATATATCTATATATATATATATATATATATTCACTGAAAAAACCATAGGTTTCAGGCACGTTATAGTTAGGAATTAGCATTTAAAAAACCTTTGAAATTCACTGAAAAAACCATAGGTTTCAGACACGTTATAGTTAGAAATTAGCATTTAAAAAACCTTTGAAATTCACTGAAAAAACCATAGGTTTCAGACACGTTATAGTTAGAAATTAGCATTTAAAAAACCTTTGAAATTCACTGAAAAAACCATAGGTTTTAGGGACAGTTATAGTTAGTTGGACATTTCACTCGTACAAAACCCGTGAAATTCCCCTGTTATAGTTAGTTCAGCTAACTATAACTCGCGCCCCGCAATGCACTGCTGATGACGTCACATATTACATCACTCATGACATGGTCAGTGACATCACTCATGACATCACTGATGACATCTCAAATGACATCACTGATGACATCATCCAGTGACTGTGTGTTTCTGTAAAGTTTAAATATTTTTAATATATATAGGAAAAGACGTATTGAAGAATGAGTGGGTGTGTAAGTGTCTGTATGGATGATTTAGTAGGTGCATGACTGACTCTATAAGTGAGTGATTTAACGTATCTTACTGAATGCATGGGTTAGTGACTAAACTGGGTGAATGTCTGTATCCGTCTGTCTGTTGCTGTGTAAGTGGCTGCATGTGTTTGTGAATAGCTACATGAGTGTCTATATGAGTTATTGAATGGTTGTCTGAGTATCTGTATGGGTGCCTGAGTGTTTGTGTGGGAGGGGTGTGTGCGACTCTGTGCATAGATGTGTGAGTGGGTGATTCACTGGGTGGATGGTTTCAAGAGTGCATCTGTGATAGACTGTATGGGTGGGTAAGTGTGTGTAAGAGTGTGTTAGTGAGTGAATGTATGTCCCAGTGGTACATGTGTGAGTAACTACATATGTGAAAGGCAGTATATATGTGTGTTGGAGTATATAAATAGCTATAGCGAGAGTGAGTGATTGTGATAGTGGCTGTGTGGATGAGTGTGTGCTTGTATCAGTGATTGTATAAGAGCGTAACAATGTGGTAGTATTTGTATGATTAAGTGAGCTGGTGTGTGTATAACTGTATAGGTGAGTAAATGGCAGTGTGTTTAATTATTTGCATGACTGACTAGGTGTGTGAGTACCTCTATGGATGAGTGGCGGTGTTTGAGTGTCTATATAGGAGTAAGAGTGCATATGATAGTCCTGTACTGAATGACCATAAGTATTAGTGACTGTACGGGTGAGTGAGTGGTTGTGTGTGTGTAGACCTAAGAATCAGTGAGTGGGTATGTAGTTATTGGTGTTGGAGTGTCTATGGTTTTGCGAATGGCAGTTTGTAATTTAGATTGGGTGTATCAAAGGTTATATTAGGGTGTGAGGAGGTGCATCAGATTATCACGTGGATGATGTCATCAGTGATGTCATTTGAGATGTCATCAGTGATGTCATCAGTGATGTCACTGACCATGTCATGAGTGATGTAATATGTGACGTCATCAGCAGTGCATTGCGGGGCGCGAGTTATAGTTAGCTGAACTAACTATAACAGGGGAATTTCACGGGTTTTGTACGAGTGAAATGTCCAACTAACTATAACTGTCCCTAAAACCTATGGTTTTTTCAGTGAATTTCAAAGGTTTTTAAATGCTAATTTCTAACTATAACGTGTCTGAAACCTATGGTTTTTTCAGTGAATTTCAAAGGTTTTTAAATGTTAATTTCTAACTATAACGTGGCTGAAACCTATGGTTTTTTCAGTGAATTTCAAAGGTTTTTTAAATGCTAATTCCTAACTATAACGTGCCTGAAACCTATGGTTTTTTCAGTGAATTTCAAAGGTTTTTTAAATGATAATATTTAAATGTAATATTAGTTACATGTATTTTTTTATACTAATTTTCTACAGATGTTTATCTGTTTATTTTTACATATTTAATTTTTTTTTAAAATAATTATATATTTTTAATATAAATTGTAAAAAAATGTTTTCAAAAATATTGCAACATAAATATTTTTTGTTTTGTTTTATATTTTGTTAATAAATTTACATTTTTATTTTTTTTATTTTTTTGGAGTCGCGCACCCGCAGCGTACCTTACAAGATCAGTGCGCGGATTGTAGCCGCCATTTTCTGAAAGTCGTGAAGGATCCGCGTAGGGTGTGCGACGGGTGCGTGTTTTACAGTTACGTGATATACGTATGTTACGTGTTGTGCGTGATTAGTATGCGACCGGTTCACGCTTCTTACGTTTACACATTCGTGACACATGCGCATTATACTACGCGACGCTTGCGCGGACACGCGCCCCGCCTGACGTCATATGCGTGCTGTACGCGCTGTGTACGCGACTCCCGCGAATTTTTATATGTTCTAAAATGACATATATGTCTTTAATACACATATTAGGGCCAGACATTATCTTAGTTATGCATAAAAATAATATATTTTTACTTGTAATAAACTTATATTACTTTTAAATGCAATTTCGCGACTTCGCGTTGGGTGCGTGCTGCGTGTGCGCATGGTACGCGGATCCCATGTGACTTGAAAAAAAACCTTTTGATTGGTTGATAACATTTCCCATTGTAACTATTGAAGGACCCCACCCATTTCCATCATTCTTCTTTGAGCTTCTTTGGAGACACATCTCTACATTGAAGAACTATTGGTGTTTGAGAAATAAGAAGATGGCTTCCGGAAAACAACAAGAAGATATTTCAGAACATTCTTCCGAGGAAGAATTTGTCCAGGAGAATCCACGTCCTCAAAGGTCTGTGTCAGTGGTGTGGAAGTTTTTACTTTTCCTGAGGGGCAGAAAAAAGTGAATGCCACAAAAGTCACCTGCCGGATCTGCGAGAGAGTGCTCTCTAGAGGTAGTGCCGAAAAAAAATATTCTTGTGGTACTGCCTCTATGTACAAACATCTCAAAGCGATCCATCCACTAAACCTGGCTCGGGAGGAGTGTCGGAGAGCTGCAAGCAACCAACCACCTGCAGTTCCTTCCACATCTGGTACTGCAACAACTACAACATCACTGGACATACGTCCTGAATTTGCTTTTTGAAGCAGCACTGTGTAAAGTGCAACAAACTCATCTCTTTTGGAGAACAATCAGTTGAAGCTGTTTGTGCTGCACAGCGAAATCATCATTGTTAGACTTCTGTTTTTTTTTGTGTTTTCCGGGAATGGCAGTTAATTCCTGAGGTTTCCTGTTTTTTTCCTTCTTGTTTGTTTATTATTTTTGAAAAAACACCAAAAATATAACAAAATAGTTCAAAAAATACAAAAAAAATATAAAAGGAAAAAAAGAAAAAAAAAAAGTTCTTTTCAGAACTAACTTCTCTGGTTAAAGAAAGAACTATATTTCTATGTTAATGTGTGAAAGGTTGGTTGAATGTATATGTATAGCTTACTTGACTGAAAGAATGCATTAGTAGTGTATTGTGAATGTATAGCAGTGTGACAATGTAAGCTCTTTAGCTGCAGTGTGCTGTGGTACTTCCGACGCACAGGGATGCAACGTAAGTAAATAAATATGTTGCAACTGTATGATTCCCTCTGCAGCGCTGCACAAATTGCAGACATACAGTGACACAGGCATACTTACAGCATGGTGCAAGTATGTCTGTGTCGTGAAGATATTGTTTTATTGTAGGAACGGACACCTTCCTACACAAAAACAATAATTAAAGGCATTTTCCTCTTTCAATGTATGCTGTGAAATACTGCATACATTGAAAGTGAAAAAATGATGAGAAATGAAAACAATTCTGCTTGAATTTCTAGGTGTTGCTGAATGAGTCAACAGAGGACTGCAAGGGGAGTGACAGGATGTTTGCTGGAGTGTATGGATAGTGACTGGGGAATTGAAGGTGTGAAAGACATGTGTATAGGTGGTTAGAGAACCGCATGCATAGTGGATAGGGGTTTGAAGCAGTCTATGTGCTAAGGCCTGGGTCACTGAATGAGTACTTGGGTACTGAATGAACGATTAGAGTACTGCAAGGAGAGTGCCTGGGTGAATGTATAAGTGGTTGGGTTTTGGCGCAGCGAATGGATTTGTAAGTGTTGCTGAATGAGTCAACAGAGGACTGCAAGGGAGTGACAGGATGTTTGCTGGAGTGTATGGATAGTGACTGGGGAATTGAAGGTGTGAAAGACAAGTGTGTAGGTGGTTAGAGAACTGCATGCATAGTGGATAGGGGTTTGAAGCAGTCTATGTGCTAAGGCCTGGGTCACTGAATGAGTACTTGGGTACTGACTGAACGATTAGAGTACTGCAAGGAGAGTGCCTGGGTGAATGTATAAGTGGTTGGGTTTTGGTGCAGCGAATGGCTTTGTAGGTGTTGCTGAATGAGTCAA
Source organism: Calotriton arnoldi (assembly GCA_963921515.1). Taxonomy (NCBI): domain Eukaryota; kingdom Metazoa; phylum Chordata; class Amphibia; order Caudata; family Salamandridae; genus Calotriton; species Calotriton arnoldi. The sequence continues at coordinate 4,532 of CAWUFW010021442.1, read as the reverse complement.
CAGAGGACTGCAAGGGGAGTGACAGGATGTTTGCTGGAGTGTATGGATAGTGACTGGGGAATTGAAGGTGTGAAAGACAAGTGTGTAGGTGGTTAGAGAACCACATGCATAGTGGATAGGGGTTTGAAGCAGTCTATGTGCTAAGGCCTGGGTCACTGAATGAGTACTTGGGTACTGACTGAACGATTAGAGTACTGCAAGGAGAGTGCCTGGGTGAATGTATAAGTGGTTGGGTTTTGGCGCAGCGAATGGATTTGTAGGTGTTGCTAAATGAGTCAACAGAGGACTGCAAGACGAGTGACAGGATGTTTGCTGGAGTGTATGGATAGTGACTGGGGAATTGAAGGTGTGAAAGACAAGTGTGTAGGTGGTTAGAGAACCGCATGCATAGTGGATAGGGGTTTGAAGCAGTCTATGTGCTAAGGCCTGGGTCACTGAATGAGTACTTGGGTACTGACTGAACGATTAGAGTACTGCAAGGAGAGTGCCTGGGTGAGTGTATAAGTGGTTGGGTTTTGGCGCAGCGAATGGATTTGTAGGTGTTGCTGAATGAGTCAACAGAGGACTGCAAGGGGAGTGACAGGATGTTTGCTTGAGTGTATGGATAGTGACTGTGGAATTGAAGGTGTGAAAGACAAGTGTGTAGGTGGTTAGAGAACCGCATGCATAGTGGATAGGGGTTTGAAGCAGTCTATGTGCTAAGGCCTGGGTCACTGAATGAGTACTTGGGTACTGACTGAACGATTAGAGTACTGCAAGGAGAGTGCCTGGCTGAATGTATAAGTGGTTGGGTTTTGGCGCAGCGAATGGATTTGTAGGTGTTGCTGAATGAGTCAACAGAGGACTGCAAGGGGAGTGACAGGATGTTTGCTGGAGTGTATGGATAGTGACTGGGGAATTGAAGGTGTGAAAGACAAGTGTGTAGGTGGTTAGAGAACCGCATGCATAGTGGATAGGGGTTTGAAGCAGTCTATGTGCTAAGGCCTGGGTCACTGAATGAGTACTTGGGTACTGACTGAACGATTAGAGTACTGCAAGGAGAGTGACTGGCTGAATGTATAAGTGGTTGGGTTTTGGCGCAGCGAATGGATTTGTAAGTGTTGCTGAATGAGTCAACAGAGGACTGCAAGGGGAGTGACAGGATGTTTGCTGGAGTGTATGGATAGTGACTGGGGAATTGAAGGTGTGAAAGACAAGTGTGTAGGTGGTTAGAGAACCGCATGCATAGTGGATAGGGGTTTGAAGCAGTCTATGTGCTAAGGCCTGGGTCACTGAATGAGTACTTGGGTACTGACTGAACGATTAGAGTACTGCAAGGAGAGTGCCTGGCTGAATGTATAAGTGGTTGGGTTTTGGCGCAGCGAATGGATTTGTAGGTGTTGCTGAATGAGTCAACAGAGGACTGCAAGGGGAGTGACAGGATGTTTGCTGGAGTGTATGGATAGTGACTGGGGAATTGAAGGTGTGAAAGACAAGTGTGTAGGTGGTTAGAGAACCGCATGCATAGTGGATAGGGGTTTGAAGCAGTCTATGTGCTAAGGCCTGGGTCACTGAATGAGTACTTGGGTACTGACTGAACGATTAGAGTACTGCAAGGAGAGTGCCTGGGTGAGTGTATAAGTGGTTTGGTTTTGGCGCAGCGAATGGATTTATAGGTGTTGCTGAATGAGTCAACAGAGGACTGCAAGGGAAGTGACAGGATGTTTGCTGGAGTGTATGGATAGTGACTGGGGAATTGAAGGTGTGAAATGTGAGAAGTTGGCCTGGTATATGCTGTCCACTAATTATAGTGGGCACCTTGCACCAGTCCAAACAACCCCTTATTGGAGATAGGTTAAAGACAACCTTTATTGAAAGCTATCCTAGTGGTAGCTATGGAGAGCAGCCTTCAGGCTAAGTCTTGAAGGAATGTAAAGCAGCTTGTTTTACCAGTCTATAATCTCTTGAGTGACCAAATGAAAGAGCACCACACCAGGTATATATTCAAAATATATGTATTTATTACTAAACACACCCCTCTAGTCTCTTTATGAGGCTAGAGTTCGAAGTACATAAGTTGAAGTTAATTCACAGTAATAGCACAAATACACGTTTGGGCCCTAGGGGCGTACCAAACCATATACCAATAAAGTGGTATGCGAACCACGACTGAACTAGACACTAGGCCTAGAGCCTCTAGAAGTGCTTGGACCACAAGGAACCACCCAAGGTAGTGACACAGGGGACCCACGGGAGACGCGTGCAGTGTAAATACACAACCGCGATACGCCGTTAACTTCTATGGAGAAAGTCGGGATCTGGAAAATAGAGAAAAGGGACACTTAAAAGAGGACTAGGACAAAACCCTTTGAGATCTAGGACTTTGAAGAGTCTCTACCCACGGGAGCACCGGAGTACTCGTGTTACCTCACCCAGGGAAGCCGGGTGCATAGGTGCCTTTCGGGGTCGGGTTTCGTCGTCGATTCGAATGGCGATCTGCTGCAAAGTGCTGCTGGCGGCCAAGAGAAAAGTGTCCGGGTGGATCCAAGAGTGGATCGGAGTTCTGAAGAACCTGAAAGCAGAGGGGACAGAGTCTGGGTCACTAGCCAGTGACCAGGAAGGCGATGGACAGATGCCCACCGATGTCGAGTGCTTCAGGTGCGTTGACAGTCATCTTGACTCTTCAGCCACGAGGTCCAGGAGGCGTTGTCGGCGACCAGAAGCAGGATTCGGGCTGGTACACAATGTCTGTCGAGTGCTGAGGTATCGGCGACCGGATTGGACCCAACAAGCCTTGGCAACGGCAAGTCTCAGTGAAGATGTAGATCGTCGATGGTGCAGACCAGCAAGGTCTGTGGAACTCACCCAGCGAGGGTAAGTGAGGGCAGGCCTGGAGCAACCAGGATGCCAAGTAAGAAAAGGATTGGCCTTCGTTAAGGGCTACTAGCCAACGGGCTAGCGACCGCAAAGGAGCCTCGTGATGCCGCACGTGGAGCTGGCTTACAGGACACTCGTGGAGTGGGGGCCAGTGATCTTCGGTGCAGGTGGTGCTGGAGGCTAGGGCTACTCGGAGCCCAAAGCACGACTTCTTGGGAGACCCAGAAGATGATGCACTTGCAAATGTGCTCGGTGTCCACGGGTCACGGTCTCAAGTCACCCACGATAGCCACAGGCCTCAGCTTTGCTGGGGACTCAGGGTAGCCTCAGGGAAGTCTGAGAATCTACCTCTGGTGATGCGATGACTTCGGCGTCCGACAGGAGCTTCAGAAATGCGAACCGGACAGATGCTTCTTTGGTGCCTGCCAAGCAGGGGAGTCACTCCTTGACCCCAAGGGAGATTCTTCAGTCCTCTAATCTTGTCGTAGAGCGTCGAAGGTCCAGGATTCAGTTTCAGAGTTTCGTCCAGGTATAATCTAAAGTCCTAAGGACTGGGTTCCTACCTTTATTCTAAAGATAGGGGTTGGACTACTCTGTGGCCCCACCTATGGGTGGGTCAGGGCAGAGGGGTGGCTACACCCCTTTCCCTTTGTCCAGTTCGCGCCAAAGCAGGGGCTGCAAGCCCCTGATCCGGTTTGAACTGGGGTATGCACAGGGACACCAAATGTGCCCCCAGTGCAGGACTTCAAAGCACCCGAAAGTGCTCCCGCCCAGCCCCAATTCACATTATCCTGTCTGGGGAGGTGGTCACACCTCCCTGGGACAGGAAACCTATTGTCCAGGCCTCCCCTGCCGGAGTTTCGTCCAGCAGCAGGAGGCCAGACTCGTGTCTGTGGCAGCAGCATCCATTTTGTGATGCCAGGGCTCTGGAAAGAAGTTACCGGACTAGTCAGAGTTAACATGTCTTTCCCTCTAGAAGGGTGGAATGCTACCCCCGCCGCCAGGATTGGCGGGGGGTAGTATTCCAAGATGTTTGACACCAAACACGACATGTTTAGGTGCAGCCATTCCAAAGTTAGCATTTTACGCGAGGATATAATGCGCTTAAGAGTATATGGTCAGGCTGCACTACAAACAGCATCAGAGATGGTCTCCGAATGCTGCAGAGTGGCCCTGCTCATGCAGGGCACCCTCTCACATAGGAACCATGCACTCTGCCTTTAGGATTGATAAGGCCTGCCTTAGGAGTGACTTATAGGTTTATATGTGTGTATGTATTTCGTGATATAGGTAACCTATATCACAGTAAGGGGTGCATGCACCACCTTACCCAGGCTGCAGTAGCAGACCTGTGGTGTCAGTTTGGATGGCCTTCCAGGGGTGGCATAATACATGCTGCAGCCCCTGGCAGGCCTCTGAGGTACCTATGCCCTTGGTACATAGTATACCATATACTAGGGACTTATAAGGGCACTCCAGATCCCAATCAGTGATGTGCCTAAGGCACATGGAAACCATTTTACAGAGAAAGCAGATAGACTGGGGCCCTGAATAGCAGGATCCCAGTCCAACTAAGTCATAAACCAGCAAAACACCATAAAAAAAGTGGGGGCAACCATATAGTCAGATTCCACCTTCCTACATTAAAGACAAGTGTGTAGGTGGTTAGAGAACCG